>JAPZDT010000023.1:23762935-23773411 GCA_029814675.1 Acanthurus coeruleus | reverse complement strand
AAAACTATTATTTTAAGGTGGAAACATTACATACTGGTGCTTAAAGAACCTGTGAATGTCTCTCATGGATTGTCAACCCTTTTTGGTGGATTTTTTTTTTTGCTTGAGTGCTTCACGGCTCTCCCTCTCCTATCTGTGTGTCTGCAGGCTGTAGACCTCAGTAAGCCGATAGACAAGAGGATCTACAAAGGGACTCAGCCAACGTGTCACGACTTCAACCAGTACTCTGCCACAGCAGAGAGTGTAGCTCTCATCGTGGGTTTCTCAGCCGGACAGGTCCAGTATCTCGACCCCATCAAGAAGGAAACCAGTAAACTCTTCAACGAGGAGGTATTATTATAATCTGTCTGTATGTGTTTTCCTCTGCGTGGGTTATAATAGTCGAGGTTGCAGCTTCGCCTTGTTTTGATTAAAACCTGCAACAGAACATCTGAAGTAATTTTTCATTCTTGTATTGATGTTTTGGCCTAGTTTGGATGCTGTGACGTAGCCGAGAGATTCAGACTGTGTTTTCCTCTAACATGCTCGTCGTCGTTGTTGTTTTTACATTCTTTTACGGCGTTCTCTCAGCTGCCTCACTCTGTTTAATGGCTTTCTCTTTAATGGGATTCCCAATTGAATTTGGGAGATTGGGAGTTTATGTGTGTGCTACTGCATGCGGTCTTTGTGTTTGTGTGTCACTCTGGGATTTGTGTCTCTAAATCTTTCCTCGTCTTCCACCTCCTGGTTTTCTCTTTACCGTCTCTGCTGCAGCCTGTTTCTTGATCTCTACAGACCTTTTCTCTCTGCCAAAGCTTCATCCCTGCATGATTTTTCTCTCATTTAGTGTTTTTAGACACACGTTTAGCTAGCAATGAGTCCACTCTACGAAGCGTCCACATAAAAGCATGACGGAATACAAAATCAAAGAATTTGTAATATCTTCATTTTAATTCTTCTCTTTTGCTCTTTTCTCACAAATTTCTGTACTTTTTATCTCCTTTTCTGTTTTATATTATTTTTCAAATTCTCTCCCTGTTCTCCTCCTTCACCCACCTCCTTCCTGTTGTCCAGAGGTTGATAGACAAATCCAAGGTGACGTGTCTAAAATGGCTTCCCAAGTCGGAGAACCTGTTCCTGGCCTCTCATGCCAGTGGCCACCTCTACCTCTACAACGTGGACCACCCATGTGGCACCACGGCCCCACAGTACTCCCTCCTGCGGCAGGGCGAAGGTTTCGCAGTGTACGCCTGCAAAACCAAGACGCCACGCAACCCGTTGTTACGATGGGCTGTCGGTGAGGGAGGCCTCAACGAGTTTGCTTTCTCCCCGGATGGCGTGCATGTGGCTTGCGTTGGTCAGGACGGGTGCCTCCGCGTCTTCCACTTTGACTCGATGGAGCTACAGGGGGTGATGAAGAGCTACTTTGGAGGGCTGCTGTGCGTCTCATGGAGCCCTGATGGGAAATATCTTGCCACAGGTGGAGAAGATGACCTGGTTACCGTTTGGTCATTTGCAGAAAGCCGTGTAGTTGCGAGAGGTCACGGCCACAAGTCCTGGGTCAACGTGGTCGCATTTGACCCCTTCACAACTTCCCTGGAAGATGATGAGCCAATGGAGCTTAGTGGCAGCGAGGAGGACCTCCACCAGGGGGCACCAAATAACTCCATGCACTTTGGCCGGGTCCGAACGAGCAGCACGTTGTCGCGTCTTTCTCGGCACAGTTCCAAAGGTGGCGGTTCGGCAGCAGTCACGTACCGATTTGGCTCAGTGGGGCAGGACACCCAGTTCTGTCTGTGGGACCTGACGGATGACGTGTTGTACCCCCGCCTGCCGCTGTCCCGTGCCTTTACTAACACTTTTGGACCCTCGCTGTCCAACTCCGGCAGCGGCGTGGTCAACAGCACTTCAGGTGGGGGAGGCAGCGGAGGCGTTGAGGGGCACCATCACCCACCGAACACTAACACCGGCACCTCCAACCCACCGACGCTTCCCTTACCACTTCCTCGCTCCCTGTCTCGCTCCAACTCTCTGCCCCATCCCGCCGTGGCAAATGCCTCCAAGGGCCAGGGCACCTCGGAGGGCAGCGGGGGAGGCGGAGGAGGGGGAGGGAGCAGCAGTGGAGGGAACAGCACCCCTTTCAGCATCGGCCGCTTTGCCACGCTGTCGCTTCAGGAGCGCAAGTCGGACAAGTCTGGTTGCAGCGGTGGAGTGGAGAAGGAGCATAAGAGGTACCACAGCCTGGGCAACATCAGCAAAAGCAACGACAAGATCAACGTGGCGCCGAGGAGCAACCGGCTGGACGCCGCTAAGGTCCTGGGCACGACGCTTTGCCCACGCATGCACGAGGTGCCGCTGCTGGAGCCGCTGGTGTGCAAGAAGATTGCACATGAGAGGCTGACGGTCCTGGTGTTCATGGACGACTGCATCATCACAGCATGCCAGGAGGGTCTCATCTGCACCTGGGCACGGCCGGGGAAGGTGGTATGTCCTCAGTCTACTCTTTTATTAGAAAACACTGGATACGAACTCTTTATAATACTTTGATATGCTTTATACTGTTTCGTTATTAATACGGTTAGTTGTTAGTGCAACAGGATATTCAGTGAAATACTGCAAACAAGTTTTTTTTCTTGTCAAATCAGTTAAAAGTTTGTTCTCAGTTGATTTTTCACCCGGTGGATGTTCTTGACTGCACGTCTTTTAAAAGCTAAAGAAGTGACTCAACAGTTTGAGATGATTTCACTCCTCTTCTCCTGAGCAACAATTTTTTTTTTTTTATCTTCCTTCTCTTGAAAGTGGAGTTGAGATCTTCCTGTCTGTTTGTCCCTGGTGTCTAACTTTGGTTTATGTTTTGTCTTTCTGTTCAGAACTTGACAGCACAGAACGGGAACTCTCCGAGTGGCACAGTGGTATAGCTGGAGGAGAAGCTTTGCACTCATCCCTCCATCCCTCCATCTCCTCCTCCTCCTCCGTTCTTCATCGTCTTCTCTCTGTCCAAACACCCTCTCCACCGGACCTCACATGTCAAATCAGAGGCCAACAATCAGAGACAGCCCCCCCGCCCGCCTACCACTGCAGTATTAAAGCCTCAGTATTACTCTCTGTATCTGCCACAACCTGAATCCTGTTCCTTGTTTTAGTCTCACAGTGGCCACTTTTGGTGGGAAACACTTCCTGAATCATTGGCACATGCAGTAAATAATATTACTCCAACAGATTAATGAAGCCTGCAGGTAGATTTTAAGTTACAATGTTATCTGACAATCTTGAGAATAATTAAAAATGCCTGAATATAGCAAAGATGCTAGCTAGCTAACCAGGTTGTTGCCTTTAGTTTGGCTTAGACCAGGTAACAGTAGCTATTCTTCTATTATTCAATGATATTTTTGTACATGAAGTAAATTATCTGTCTAAAAACGTAAGTTGTATGCTGATAAAACAGTTGGAGGACTCCCTCTGCTCTGTTTTTTCACCGTCTCGTTTATAATTTGTTGTAAATTTTTTCAAAGACACATTCAGGGTTGTTTGTTAGTGGTTAACGACTTTTAAATTGTGTCTCAGTTTAGTTTCACCAGTCAGAGTTAAACGATTATAGTGGACACCTACCAAAATCCAGAAACAACGTGGTATATCTTCATATTTAAGGGCAGCACCTGTTCCTTTTCATTAGATTATTAAGAAATTTGATATGTCTGATATATTCCTGTTATAATGGTGCGAGAGTTTCCCACCTGTGGCCACTGTGCGATTAAAGTTTATTCCAGGTGCTTCGGCCCTTTTGCCTTCACCTCACCCGCCTGTGATTCTCTGCAGAAAGACTGCATCAAACAAACAGAGATCGTTTATCTTTTATCTGCAACTCTGAAGCATCGAGGAGCGAAAAGCAGACCAGGCTCAGTCTTCATTCGTCCTGTAGTCCCGCCCTTTATCCGATCCTTCCCATTTCCCCCTCATGCAAAGACACTGCAAAAGCCACGGCCATTGTATTTAAGTTATTTATTTTATCCCAAGACTGTGTAGTTATTTATAATGTAAATACTGAAAATACTCTATAAATACAAAAAGGACGAACATGTATGAAAATATCGACTTGACAGCAAGGAAGCGAGGAAAAACAGGAAAGATGAAGAATATTAATATATGAAGATCCTTCTATTGTACATAGCGACCACAGTTAAAATTGAATGTCTGCTGTTTTAGGGAACTTGAAGATGTCAATGTGTTTTTAATTGGTGTGATAGAGCTTGTCCCTGAAAGCAAGCTGGGTTTATTCTGTCGACTGAAGCAGAAGCATCTCGGGTCCAGTGTGGCTTTTTTTAGACCCGAGTCGAGCACAGAGAGCAATATTCGGCGTGGCTGCTAGCTGTCCGTCTCAGCTGACCGTCCAAGTGAGCAGGTCTGAAAACATACTAACTCTCCTGATCATCATGCTTGGACAAACGGCATCTTAATGAATAACTTGCTCACGAAAACAAACACACACTCTTGCACATTCCGAAGGTAAAACAGCTCTCTCTCTCTCTCTTTCTCACACACACACACACACACACACACACACACACAATCACACACACAATATCCCCTTATGGTGTAGCATCATATATACTGTGTCTTGGACTCCATTCCTGTTGCACCTGAATTGCCTCTTGCAAGAATTTGCACATACAATAAATCCACAGTCCATCCTGAGCTACCGTGAGTGACACGCGGGCTGTTGTTGTCTCGTTCGATCTGACCTCTGTGCAGAAACCGTTTCTTCAACTTCAGCGTTTACTGGATATTTTTTTTGGTTCAGAGGGTTTAAAAGGTGTTTATCTTCAAATGAAACGGCTCTATGTCAAGTTATGGATTAATTTCCCTTGTGTTTATCATTCTGCTTATTGATTCAGGTGCTTAATGAGCTCAGATTCCTGATACGTTATTCACTGAAGAATCGAAATACGAATGTTGCAAGAAAAATATTTCATATTTGGGCTTCCTGCCATAAACCTGACAAAAGATTTTGTTTCTTTCTTTTTTTGACTGAAGTTGGGTGTGCAAAATGAGCAGATTTTGAGGCATTATAAATACGGCAGGTGACGATATGAGCTCTGCATTCTAATACGATGCTGCATGAAATGCTGTAAAATATGCGACCGACTTTCTGATAATCAGACCGAATGTCCTTTATGGTTTTAACATCATTATTCAGTCTGACATTGTGTACTTGTTAGCTGATTTCTGTTTGGGAGGGGTTGTTATTTTACTCTGCCTGGACGGATGCAACAGAGAAGTTCATGTTTTTAATGTTTGTACCGGTTTAAGAGTTGTTCGCTTTGCTAGTGCCATCATCTCACAGAATTAGAATTTGTCCGAATTCTTTGTTTTATTATCAAAAATATCTGCAAACTGATGAAATTCCCATCAGCCTCAGCTGTGCTTTTTTTATTTACTGCTAATTAGCTGTGCTGTGTTAGCATGCTAGCACGCCAAGCTAAGATGATGAACATGGCAAACCATTAACATCAGCATGTCGGTGTTGTCATAGTGAGTATGTTAGCATGCTGATGTTAGCATTTAGCTCAAAGCACCGCAGAGCTGCTAGCATGGCTGTAGACCCTTTAAGTCTGCTTTTAAAAACTTTAACAACTTGTCTCCATATCATGGAAATTTTAATGGACCTCCCCACTTCAAATCCCACCTGCAAAGCTCTGATTGGCTGGATGCTTTCAGACGGAAGTGAGTACGAACGCAACCTGTTTGAAAAAGAGAACAAGGCTACAGACTTCCTGCTGCATGAGATTTATGCATTTTTTTTATATCTATTCTATTTCTAGTGACACTGAGATGTAAAACATGATACATATGTGATAGGAGGTCCAAAAAACACATTTAATGACAAATAATTGGTTGGTATAAATTTGGAGCTGCTTTAAATTCAAAACCAGTTTTTATATCTGACTCAAACCCTCACTGATAATCAATAAACCTTCGCACTGAAGAATTTCTGTCCACCTCTAAAACTATCAACAGGAGAGAAGGAGCTGCCGAGGCGCGTCTGAACAGGATCTGTTGATTTTGTTTTGTTCCTCTTTAAAAATGACTCTTATTTTGCACCTAACAACCTAACAACCTACTGTTTTCTGCCTTACAAGCGTCATACCTCAGTGGCGATTGAAACAGTGCAGCAAGTTGGCAGTATTTTTTTTTTTTTCTCAGCATTTATTTTTTTCTTTTTTGTTTTGTTTTGTTTTGTTTTTTTTTTTAAACCTATAGAGTTTCCTGTCTGGCAAAGCATCCTATAAATAGCCAAACAACTTCCAGGACTGCAGGAGCCAAGGTTATGCCCTTGGAGCGACAGACGACCAATCAGGTCCCTCGTTGCAGCCCGTACTCTTGTCTTTGTCGTCATAGCAACGGCATGTCCGCCGAGTGCATCTTGAATGAGCTCATGAGCTCTGGGGTCAGTTTCAGCTTTAACGCTAAATTAATGTGCCATCTTCCGTGTCTGACATAAGAGGAAAAACTAGATCTGTTCTCTGCGGGTGGGAGGAAGGAATAACACCCCCCCCCCTTACAGGCCCTGATCCAGCTTTTAAACTACATTTTAGTCTAAAGTTGAGGTAGCTTAGGTGTTATCGCTCTGATTTAATGTCTCCGGTCACGTGCACAGTCAGGCAGGGAGGCATTTGTCCACATTTGTGTGTAAATGCATTTGTGTTTCCCACCGTTTAACAGTTTGAATTTGTTCAAACATTCATAAACTGAGAAAACATGAACAAAATGTGAAGAAGTGACTGTTAGCACCAGTCCGTCCTTTCCTCAGCGTATTTCTCAGTGCTCTTGCTTTCAGTTCTCCTCATAAACCCATTTCATTTAAAACTCAACAAACTGCTGAAAATCATATGAAGCCAGACCATCTTGGTTTGTCTTGTCAGTGTTTCTCAGTCGGTTTTTGGAGGCTGTTCGAGTCTGATTGTGTTTCGTAAACATTGAGGCTGCTTACATTTCCCAACCTCGGCAAACTGATCAGCTAATGGACCTATTAGCTTTGAGGCTAACTGAGCTAACAAGCTAAAAGCAGCTAATTAGCTAAAAGCAAACAGATGTGCAGCAGAGATTACAGTGAGCAGCAGTCAGGTCAGTCTGCTGGTGTGTTGCCTCCTGGTTTTTTACACAATGCTCCTTTAAGTCGGTTTATTAATATTCATACAGCATGCAAAACTTACCAAACTCATTGTTTTTTCACTTTATCTGTTTATTTGTTTCTCCATAACTTGTCTTCTTTCACACGTTAGAGGTCCAGCAAATTCAGAGCGTCTTCTGTGAGGAAAGTCTGTACGAAGGAAAAATCAAACAAACTTTGTCTGACCCAAACTGTCAATACACTGTCAATTTTGCAGGAACTTTTGGGTATTTCATATAAAAATAAAACTTGGAAATTTGATTTTTTTTTTTAAATATGAAAGAAAAACAAAAAACAAACCTGAGTTTAAATAATTGAACATGTTGTCAGATTTGATACTCCATTTATCTTTTTGGTCGGACAGCCTACTTCACGTGTCTAAAGGCAAAAGACAGATTACAAGGGCAACCAAAAGTACATATGTATGTCAGTTCCTGATGAAACTTCGAGATCCAACATTTCAGTCCAGCAGCTCCTGAAAAAAAGTTTCATTTAAAACCATTCTGTGATTTAAGAATTAATCTCCAAGAGAAACCAAGGATTGATGCTTCTTTCTTTGCTTTAAAAAGGACTTTCCTTTTCTATTTTCTACCCTACAAATGTCACAATGTTTATTTTAAATGTAGCTAAAGTTTTAAGTGAAATAAAAATATATATAAAAACATCCTGAAGGCAAAAGGCTCTGGCATCAGATAAAAGCCTGACAGGTTTCCTTTTTTTTAAATTTTGAATTAGGCAAGATGAGGTCACCTGGTCTGCAGCTCATCTCATCCCAGACGCTTGTTTCAAACAGGGCCAATATAAGATAACATGGTATTTTTTTAAACTGTGAAATCATGCGAAGCTTCTCTAATCAAGTGACAGAATAAAAACACAGGGTTGAAAAATTTGCATTTTAGTTTCTGCTTCAAAAACAAACAGGTTTTGTTTAAATCTCTGTTTTTTTTATTCTGTGAAAGACGAACTCGTTTAGACTCATTTCAGAGCAAAGATCTGATCTGAACAGATATTCATTTGGCTGTAAAAGGATCAGGACTAATGGGCTCGTGTGCTGTTTAAATCTCACAGACCAATGAGCTCTGAACTGAACAAAAGCTGCGATCGCAGGACCAGCTGGAGCTCCACGCAGCCGAGTGTTGCCACCTGAGTACATTTAATAATTCACCTCTCACCTCTGCAGTTTGCTGCGTTCAGGCCGTCTGCGAGCAGGAAGAACAAAAACAAACAGTGTTGAGTCAAACGAGACGAAAAAACGAGTCAATGAAGTTAAATAAAATAACGCCACAGTACTCTGAAAAGTTTTGGACTTCACTTTAAAACCTCGTTCTGCTGCACAGAAACAATCAGCACCGAGAGAACAAACATGGATCTGATGTGCTTTGACATTTCAGGTTGAAACGAGACAGAAACACTTTGTTTTAAGGGTTGTTTTCTAAGCTTCTTATTTCTCTGTATGTATGTGTAAAATATGCATTCTCTAGTACCACTATACAGTTACCCCATGCACGGTCCCACACACACAAACACACACACACACACACACACACGCTTTCACACACTTAATGCCTGTTCTGGTGGAAGTTACAACAGCAGAATGACGTCACTGTATCCAGTTTGTATATGGAGATCTGTTATTAAAACGTTAAACCTGAAACAGTCGTGTGTTTGTGTGTGTGATTAGATCCATATTGATCTTATTGATTAATGAATGTCGTATTATAGTAGTTGATTTATCAGTTGAAATTCAGCACCAGTGTGATGGAGGTTCCTCCTTAACCACAGTTCCAAAAAAAAAATGTGAACCCTGAAACATTTTTTTAAATTTTTTAACTATTTTATTACTGCTAAATTATGATTGTAATTATGAAGTTATGTTGGTTAATTTATTTATGTAGCGCAAAATCACAACATAATTTCTCCCAAGATAGTTCATATATAAAGTAGGTATAATACTCTGAAATTTGTAATAATGTCACAATTACAGTTCCGCTGTAAAACTAATCATGAATATAAAAAAAAAGCATAACAGTAGGCCTATTTGTGCAATATTTGATTTTTCTGATGACTGAACACACGAAGATTTTCTGCAAAAAACGCTGTTTGTTGTTAAAAAGTCATAAAGTAAAAGTTCCTGTTTTAGTAAAGCGATTTGTAAAAGTTGAGTTTCAATCAAACTACTTTTTTCAGACGTAACTGAGATATTTGAGAAGTTCAGTTATCAGAAACACTTGTTTTCCCCTCATACGGCCGGTAGAGGGCGATACAGACAAACAGCCGCTTTGACCTTCGGTGGAGGAAGAAAACGACCCGAGAAAACACGAAGCTTGTCGACGTGTCGCCCGAATAGCTCCGAAAGTTCGTCATTAAGCGTCAAGTTGCGTCAAATCCGGAACAGTCAGTGACACCGGAAGTTTATAAAAATAAAAGCTCTGTGAGGAAAATAAATTTTATGATCTGTTTGCCCACTTTCATCATAAGGATTGGCAAATTTTTATCTAATGTCCTTTTACTTGTTTATAATACAGCAAGTTAATATGTGTATCATTTATCGATGATGTAAATATTTACTTTTTATACCTTAATTTTTTTAGATCATCGGGTTGCTGAACAACTCCAAGGTTTCTTTAAATCAACATGTCCTCACATTTCAGAGTATTTTTCTGACAACAAAACTTCAGCTCCTCATCAGTTGTCAATTGCTATTAATTGCTATTATTAAAATAGTGTTTAAAGTCTAATAAATTGTAAATATCACACCAAACAAGGCACACAATCAATATATTGTATATGTCTACAGCAGTATTGCACCTTGATATTTACATTTTAAGATAATTTCACTTTTTGCAAGACCACAGGAATTTAAAGCCAACATGAATAAAACTTTTGAAAGACAAAAAACTTGGGGTAAATACTCACAATATATTTAGAAACTTAAAACTAAACCGCGTACTAAGCGGAAGCCTGTGCCGACCGCCGACTTTTATTTTGAAAATGACCGGAAACAGCACTCTCCTGCAGCTGTAAATTTGATTAAACTCAGTATCAAATATCTACAGTCTCGCCATGCCAGAATAGACAAGAGTCAAAGCGAGAAGCTCAGCGCTGAGTCTGAACATGGAGGAGAGAGAGGAGACCTTCACGGTCAAACGGTAAGAAAGATTCATTAAAATGCTAAATTAATTTGTTTTTATTCCCATTTATCTTTTAGGCTTAATGTTTGTTTACTGCAACTTTCCGACACGAGCCTCAGAGAGCCATTTAAACTGTGTGAGCGTGTTTCAGACACTGATGGAGAAACACTGCAGCTCCTGATCCAGATTTTATGTTTT
>JAPZDT010000023.1:23637101-23647313 GCA_029814675.1 Acanthurus coeruleus | reverse complement strand
TCCACAGTGTTTATAGTTACTTGATCGCATGTAAATATTCTTTTTTGGAAGATTAATCTAACTAATACGTAAAAAATTTTGATGAACGTTAAAAGTACTTATTAAAGCGAGAGTTCACTGTGTTTGGGAGATCTTTTTGTAATTCTGAGCGGAGATTAAATTTAAATCCAGTGGATTTGAGGTAAAGAAAAAAATATATGATTTGGATCTTTTGATTGAAAAGTGTTTGATGATGTTTGTAAAATGACCCCTTTTGGTTGTGCGGTTATTTTCAATGTAGATCGGCAGAAAATGTTGATTGCCCATATTAAGAGTATAATTTATTTTGAAACGTAGCCTTTCTGTAGCTTGTTTTTGGTTTAAATTTTTTTTTTTTAATGTAATGTACTATTTATTTTTTCTTACATTCCTGATCAGGACTATGAATTAAGTTGTACTTGAGTTGTAACTATTAAAACAGATTAAAATTGATGGGACCTAAAGTTGTCAGCATACACATTTAAAGCGAACACATCACTTTGTCAAGAAGAAAACAAGTTATTTCAAATGTTATCAGCTATAAAAATCATAACCCTTTGTCCATTGAGCCATAAAAATCCGCTCAGAGATTAAAAACAATGTTTTAAAGAAATTTGTTTACTGTTATTAACAACTTTACTGATGTTCCAGCTCATAAAGCACAAATGGGATAAAAGAGCGTGTTACAAAATGTTACAAACATCTCCAAAAATCACAAGTGATGAGCTGTTTTCAATGTGTGTATCTGATAACATGAAAAAAACCTCCCTTTAAGAAGACAATATCAAGCATCGGACTGTTAGCAATAGTCAAAGTTTCTGTTTAACGGCCCAAACAGACTGAACTGAAAACAACTGGGTCTGTTTTATATGAGTTTACTTCAAAAACTTTGTTAGCCTGACAGCGCTAGTGCTACATGTGGTACGACACATGCTAAAAGTAAACATAAATGTACTGTAATGTACTTTAAAATAATCTGCCCACCTAGTGGAGCATTTCAGCTTTTCATTTCAGGAAGCATTGGACTGAAATGTGGGCCCTTTTTGACCTGTCACATTTAAAAATTCTCCAGGAAAGTGATTGGCTGCGCGGGTTTTTATTTTGCCATACGCATCAAACCACTCTGACTTGGCCTTAGCTGCACTGTTTTGTGTGTTTCTCAGCATAAGGCCTCGTTCCTTGTATTTTTTGAAAGCCTTGATGTATAAAGTCGTAACGATATCACAGCTTGCAGACGCTCGGCTAACATGCGCAAAGAACAAACTATGCTAGCACAGTAGACACTCGTTTACTGCTTGTATATTGGTATTTTATAGATTGGTTTGCTAGCAGAGCTTTTAGCCATGTTTGCTGTCATCGAGTTTAAAGAAAGTCAGCCTCTAAGTACTTAAGTCATTCAACCTGTAGGCGAACGTCGACCTGGCGCTCTGAGCGTGTGCAGTTGCTCACTTCCTGGTTGTTTTTCTTGTGAGAGCGCACTTCCTGGTTCAGGGCTCAGTTTCATCACATGCAGTGTGTATTTGCTGTTTTTCAACTGTTTTCTATTGTAAACTTTCTACATGAATTTTGTACTTTTTCTTTTTTATACAATAAAGATAAGGAGAACTATATTTGCTTGTGTGGTGTTTCGTGTCTAACAGTAGATAAAGTTAGTAGACATTATACAATATTTTATTTAATTTATGAAAAACTAATAAAGTTAAAGCTTTTTAAAT
Source organism: Acanthurus coeruleus (assembly GCA_029814675.1). Taxonomy (NCBI): domain Eukaryota; kingdom Metazoa; phylum Chordata; class Actinopteri; order Acanthuriformes; family Acanthuridae; genus Acanthurus; species Acanthurus coeruleus. The sequence continues at coordinate 23,645,580 of JAPZDT010000023.1, read as the reverse complement.
CTCTCACTTACATCTTTGTCTCTTAGCATCCAGTCCTGTTTCATTTTAGTGTGTGTGAACTTTAAACAAAGCAAATATTTATGAGGAAAATTTAGTCTTAAAGGATGTTTGATACTTTTAAAAGAATAGATTCAGTAGTTCTGACATCAAATCATACAGTTAAGAAGGTTTAGTCTGTTTTCAAGTACTTAAGTGATGTTAAATGTGTTGTTGAAGTTGTGTTTCCTCCACTCTTAGTAAAGATAAACACTGTTTTTGTATCTTTTTAAAAAACAACTGAAGAAGTTCCAAGAAAAATAAAGCTACAGAGGCTTAAAGTTTATAATTAGTTTACTATTAAAGATGTGTTCATAAAAAAACATATGAAGAGCTTATTAAATATGATGATTTGGTATCAATTAAACTACCAACCAATATATAAAAAAGCTCAGAAAAAGATCCCCCCTTAACAACCTACCACAATAAAATCATGTTTTGGTACATCACTGTTTGAGAAATAACAATCTAATTCTAAAAAAATATATTATAGTTTGATATTATGACACACAACTGTTTCACAAGACTGCAGGTGCATAAAAAAGATAAATATATACATTTAGAAAGTTGTTATTTGTGGAAGAAAGATCAATAATAAGTGTCAGAAATGGATCCTGTGACTCAGTCCACCACACAGGGATGAAGATATTGTGTTAACCTAAATTTCCGCCAACACTCCACGATGTGAAAATCATGAAAACTTTGGGGACGAGGCTGCAGACGAGGACGTTTTATTGGATCGAGGTGCAGCAGATGTTTACAGATGTTGGTGGCTTTTGGGGCGGAGCAGCAGCCTTCTGGTCATGCGTGACTGTGGACGGACTGACACCACTGCAGTCTCTCTCCGTCACATCTGGAAAGCACCGCAGCTTAGCAGACATGAGGTCAGACCCTTACTGCTCCCTCACAAACACACACACACACACACACACACACACACAAACACACACACACGCACACACACCGCCACAAGTGTTTACAATAATGGGCAACATTCTGGTAGAAGACCTGCGTCAAAAGACTCCATAGCATGTTTTGATCCTGAAGCAGCCTTGAATAACCCTTGTATTGTGTAATGGCTGCTGTCATTATTCCATTTATTCATGTTTTTCATATCGGACCGAAACATCAAGTTTTCAGATTTGACACACATCTACTTGTTCCTACGTACGTAACTCAGCAGGAGTGTATCGAGGGACGAAGAGCCGTGAATTATCAGTTCAAATCTTTATTATTTGTTGTGTTGTTGTTTATTTCTTTTAAAGTTATTGCAAAAAAGTTGTCTAAACCTTAAATCACCACAGTCAGTTTTCAAGCGAAGGCAAGATAAGTGATGCTGAAAATAACTGCTGGTTTCAGTCCTTCTCTTTACATAACAAACAAAGGCATGAATTCACCAGTTTATAAGGAATCGGAAGGACCTCCTGGTGAGCCCACACACACGCGCACACACACACACACACACACACACACACTTGTCTGTTACTGAGTCAACAGGCAGCATTGGGACCAGATATCCTCAGTTAAACTCTTCTGCAGGATGAGCCAATCATGAGGCCCTCAGAGCAAAATCAGGCATCTGATTGGTTGCAACAACAGGCACTTGGTCTTTGCTGCTAAGTGGAGGCGAAACAGAGAGAGTGACCTCACAGCAGGGGTACCGGACTGGGATTTAACACTGTGTGTGTGTGTGTGAGTGTGTGTGTGTGTGTGTGTGTCAGTGGGAGTAAGAGAATTTAAGAACAAGAGAAACAAGAAAAAGAGAAAAATACAAGACGAAAGAGAAACTGGGGATAAGAAGAAAGAAATTTCATACTCTAGTGTAAGCATCTGAAGTGTGTGTTAAGAGTGCAATTAATGTGTGTGTGTGTGTGTGTGTGTGTTGGCAGATAAGGGTTTAGTTTTAATTAAAGGGCAAAATGAGCTTAGAGGGACATTCTGTAATTAATCTTCCTTCTTAATCCAGGGAAAAGAGCAGTGGCACCCTGCGCTGCCTGATGCCTCCCCTGGTTTCCCCTCATGGCTCCACTTGTTTTGGTGCTTTGCAGTAAACAACACAACTCTAAAGTATATTTGTTCTACTCATGCCAGGACTCATTCACTCTTATTTTACTTTCTCTCTGTTCTCACTAAACTTAAAACCAACCCAGGCTTCACAATGCAAGAAGTGTTGAAAGGATTACAGCATCCATCACCGTATAAATTCCATCTTAATAAGATGCAAAAACCCCTTTTACCCTCTTAAACTTGTCCCTGTTCCATTACTTGCTGCTATTTTTAATCATGTTTGAACTAAAAGTGTACATAAAGACATTCTCTATTGTCCTTATCAACATCAACATATTTGCAGATGACTTGCAGGGTAAAACTAATGAAATTCTGGCGATGACACATGCACGTCGTAAAATACTGAACCAACTGTTAAACTTTGACATTAAATAAATTTTGCAACACACAGCACTCTTGCTGCTTTAACAGTGTGTGCTGTTGCTGCAGGAAATGTATAGTCATCAACCCTTGCAGTGGTTGAGCTGCATCAAAATAAGCATCATTTTTTTCCATATACAGTCAGACACATCTCCTCAAGTCAGGTTTCACAGGTCTGGCAGGTTAAACAGGTTCAACCACCCACCACACCCAGGGGCTGAGGTCAGACATCAGACCGTATTGCTGGTTTTCCCCCTGTGAGGTTCTGTTGTTGTTGCCTTATTTAGGAAAAAGAAGGTAGGAAATGCTTTGACTTTGTCCCGAGGCTCATTTGAATGGCTGCCCCCGCCCTCTCCTATTATTCTGCTGCATGCTGTGCAGTCAGACACCATGCAGACTGTTTGGTTTGATGAGTCACATGCCAGGCGATGAGAGGTTATTACCAAATACAGTCATACACTGTGCTGAACGGCACGAGTATCTGCTGTCTTTCCCCTCAACCTCACATACTGACGTACTGTACAGAAATCCACCACACTGATTTGTTGTGTTACAACTTAAAGTTAAGTTAGTCACTTCAACACAAATATTCACAGTGTTGCCTTCAAATGTACCCTTTAATTTTTTATTCTGCATAATTTTATGTATATTCAAAGGAAAGCATGCATCACGCTGCATATTTATATCAGATGGAAGATTAAACTTGTTTTACACAAATTTCCTTGTTTGACAGGGTAAAGTTCATCCAACACCTGAACTCCGAGCTCACCTGAGCATGTCTGTGTATTAGTGTACAAGACACAAGAGGCTGTGCTGTCACAGAGGTTTATGACTCTCTTCTGATCGAAAAGGCTTAACTTTACTGAATTTAGGTGTTTGATTACGATGATTTTGACATTCGTCTGTTTTAAAAGGTTTAACATGCTGATCATACATTATAGCTGGATTTTACAATTTCCCCAGCAGATCATAAATGCAACACAGTGATTAATACTAGATTATTGGATTCAAAACAACATGAAGGAGATGAATCAACATGAAAGTTATTATGAATAAATCCAGAGATCAGAGGCAGATGAGTTTTAGTAACAACATTTTATTAGGAAATGTAAAAAAATCTCACTGTGCTTGAGATAAAATGCCAAAAATGAAACAACAGATTTTAATTTGAGGACTAGTGGAGCAAGTACTGATATAAATAATCTGACAGAACAAACTTAAGTAAAGACAAAAGTTTGCTGGAAATGTGTGTGTGTGTGTGTGTGTGTGTGTGTAAAACGATCCCGTGCACAGGTGCAACGTCTACTTTGACCCAAAGAAATCCACCACGCCGTTGCCTTTACGACCATCGAAGAAGAAGAAGTTCCTGTGTGGAGCGTCTCTTTGGGAGAGAGCCTGCAGGAAGAGACACATATATACATGATCAATATATAACATGTAATAAATCAGTAAGTAACTGGTCAGAAAGTTAAAATCATTTAAGGTCATGAAACATTCGAAGATGAAATTATACAAAAGGTGACTGAGGGAAACTGGAAAAAAAAAGCAGTGTAACCTGAAAGACCCATTTTATTAAGCATACAAACCCACACAACGCTGTGCGTTACACTCTGAGCTCTCATTGGCTGAGCCCAAAAGGTGAATTCAGTTTTTCTGCATGAGGGAAATCAGTCAGATTCACCCGGCAAGACATCAGTCGGCCAGTTGCAGCGGGTTTCATCATCATCATTGTGGAGACGGCAGGCTGGCCTTGTGCCAAGATAATACAGTCTGATTCTGAACTGTCAGTCCCCTCCCCACACCCACCCACCCACCCACTCACACACACACACACTTACCCTGACCTGAACTCCTGTTTACCTCGGGCTGAGGTCACCGCGCACACAGCTCAGAGGAGAAAGTGATTTTCTGAGTGTTTATGTGAGATCTCACTCAGGTCGTGCACCGACACAACACTCTCTCTGTTTGTGTATCATTTGAATAATGACGCTGCTTTTATCTGAGAAATGACTCAGTGATTCGAACGACCTCAGTTACCACGCTGCGTCTGCGAATCCCGTCAGACAGAATGAATGAATGAACTCACATCGGGCTGGAAAATCTAATTTGAAGACTTAAGTTTCTGAAGTTTCACAGAAACAAAGTCACAATTTTAAACAGACACATTTCGTGGTAAAACATTAGATAAGAGGCATCTTGTGTTATTCGAGGTCTTTCCAGTGCAAGAATTCATGGAGAAACTACGTAGAAAAGCAATGAAAGGATTACTGATTCGTCAGCGACGGGAATTTCATCAGACTTTAAAGGGTGAAGCATTTTGTTTATCAGTTTTGTCATTATATAAGAAAAACTGCTCTGATCAGCCTGACGGGGTGAAAACAACACTGACCTGTAAGTGTGTCATGCATACAGGATGAATACGTGATAAATATTATTATTATCATCACATTCAACATCTGTGCTCTTTCTATTTCAGCTGTGCTGACCTCATAACATCTGGCGAAGGTTCCACCAATGAAAACTGGCCTGTCAGCTGAGTTTGCTGCGTTTATATTTGCTTTAATGTACACTGTCATTTAAAAAAATGATGAATATACAGTCATGTATTTATTTATTACACATTTTTATGAATGAAAGAAATAAATGCGAATATAATTTACCTCATTTATAACCAAACACTCCTCACTCTGCTCTGTGGGGGGGGTACAGTCGGTATAAACAGTGTCAGTGTAACTGTTCACGTTTATTTGTCCCTCTGGATTTCCTTCCAATGGTCCCATTGTGTTCTTTTATGTGCCCGTGTCAATGAGTTTATTATGTTGTTCAGCTGGAGGACAGTATAAATCATCTCTCCTTCACAGAGGCTGCTGCCAGAGTGTCCCACTGAGTTTCACTGTGGTCACACTGAAAATCACTTCTACACAGAGAAGAGTCGCCGCCGCTTTTCTGAGGCTGACCCAGAAACCAGCTGAGCCGCCACCTGTCAGCTGACTGACTCCCTCACACACCAGACCGGCCGTCTTCATCCTTCTACTACAGCAGAGCGAATATCTCATGATCCATCAACATGTTCAGCCTGGTTTTTTTCCCCGAAGTTTTGACGTCCTGACCTGTGTTACTGCATCCTTTAAGAAAAAGTCTCAAATGCTTCCTTATTTGTACATGCTCACCTTGACAACTTCCTGTCCCAGAACTCCTCCCACGACAGCGCAGACCGGATACATCTCAGAGAAACAGAAACTGAGGACAAACAGCACAGAAAAACACGAACTCTCGTCAGTTTCTCAGTTGCATAACATCACACTTTCTATTCAGTCACAGAATTACAGGTTCAGAGAAACTAATGCAGGAAAAAAAAAAAAAAAAAAAATCTGTCTGCAGCTCCGCCAGTTTGCCAGCTGATTTATGTGTCGTGCTGTCTGGCGCCGCTGCAGTTTGTGCAGTTGCAGAGCAGAACTAAACGTCTTTTCATCACCAGTGAAAGCACGGATGTTTGGGTTAATCATCACAGCCAGCAGTCGCCCACAGATAAAGGTGGACTGTGTTAATGTAGAAGGTGATTCGTCACAAAACACCAGTGTGAAATTATCAGGACACAGATTTTGTTTAAGCCATTTTTCCCTCCTGTACTGCTTCTTTTCAGCACTCAGCGTGGATGTGAAAGTCACTGAACCCTCACTTGCATTTGCTTATCTTATAAACATCAAAATTGCTGCCAGGTTTTTGTGTGCTTTAATACGATCAAATACGCGATTTCATTCAAATCTGAAACATGAAATTGCCTAAAGTGTAGTTTCGACATAAGCATGCATGAGTGGTGAGGTGGTTTGTTTGCTGCAGGTGAGGTGTTCAGGTTGACTTTAGGACGCTCAGTCTTCGCCGTTCGGTGAGATCAGTGAGGCGGGTTTGTTGTTGGACGGCCATCTAAATGCTGTTGTGGTGATTTGCAGGTGAACAGATGTCAAGCTACCTGACATGTCAGATGGTTTTTGACACAGAACCATCTGAAAACGTAAACAGTTTGGAAAAGGGCTGTTGTTTTTAAAAAATACCTGGCCAACCAATCAACCAATCAGATGGACTAACCATATGACAGAGGAGAGTGCGAGCAGTAGAGCCGGCTAATTAATCAAACTGCTGAAACCAGGTGGGAAAAGATTGAAAATGTCTTTTCCATCAAAAGAAAAGCCCTCATTGTTCCTTTTTGTTCTTTTAATAAGGAAACACTTCCTGGTTCTGATACCAACTGATGCTCTGAAACATTTGTGCTTTCCATTTTCAGGAGCGGCCACGGTTGCTTTCAAACAAACTCCTGCTGGTCGTCACGCCTTAACCACGGCCTCTTCTGTCAGTTTAAGAAACAAGCACACAGCCTGAAGCCTGACAAGATGGATTTGTGAAATCAAATGATCACATGATCTCGCGACCCAAGCTGCTGCCACGCAGATTAAAAAACTGGACCAAATCTTATATCCACTTTTACACGATTATATCCTTTACCCTTGATTAAAACAGTGTTACTATATTTCAGGTAAATACTGCCTTTAAGATACAGCACTTAGTTCACTTAAATTGCACATTAGCCTCCATTTTCTATCAGAGTAAAATCTCCATTCAACATCTCACTTGTAAAGTTAAAATCTCAGACGTGTGTAGACCTTTACCTCGTGAAGTCATCGCTCAGAAGGTCACTGCTCACCGCCAAGGCCGCGAGGACGTCGTCACGGATCTGTTTCAGGAGCTGACTGTCCTCAGCAAAGGACTGTGGGTCGGGGTCACGACCCTTGTCTGTACGGAACTTCAACAGAACTGCGGAAAGAAGGGAAGACAGAGGAGAAAGAGGGAGGGATGACAGGAAGCAGGAGAAACATAAACACGAGGAAATGAACGTCAGTTGAGGAGCTAAAAAACAAGTTTGTGCCTTTTTTCTAAAGCAATATTTTCCATGTAATCTATTGCATTATTGCCGTTTGTAATTTCATCAAGCTTTCTAGTGACTTCCACTGTGAATTATCATCGCATGGAAAGACAACGTCTCATCGTGATTGCTGCTCCCTTTGAAGCAGGATAAAAATCGGTATGTGGTTGCACCATCAACCATTTCATCCGATTTGGCTCACACTTCCTCACATCAAACCGAGAGCATGCACTCAGGACTCATGCATGCAAAGATGCACGCGTGCACCGCCTCACGTTCAGCAGGAAGTATTAGAGTGGAGCAAAAAAACTATTTCCTGTGTTTAAGAGTTTACTGAGGGACTAAGAATTAAAAATCAGAAGCAAGCACTTTATTTGGCCGTGAGCAATATTTTGAACATCAACTGACTTCTGCAGCTCAGAGACGCACGCATCAACACTTCGCCCCCATATTTCCTGTTCGTCCATTAACTTAAACCACATGAGGAAGTCCTCCCACGGCCATTTCCACCAACGTGGCACACCAAACACACACTCGTGTGTAGTGGCAGTGAATCATTTTCACACCCCGGCTCTGCCCTTTATCAGTCAAACTTTGTTAGGAGAAAGTTAAAGACTGGCACAAATGGCATCACGCTCGGGTCTGCGCCAGGGAGGTAAATCAAAAGAGAGTTTCATAACAGAATAAAATAATGTGCACATGGATGGAACAACGATAGTATCTCTAAACCTACACACGGAGCTGTGATATGTAATAGTCTCCACAGATTAAAAGATTAAAGTGGAGGGGAAATATCTGAATGGCCCTTTACGTAGAAACCTGCACATGCAGGTCAAATGCTACAGACTGTATTTTTTCCAAGGAAACATCTGCACAATGCATGAGGGACAGTTCTTGCTCATTTGGAAGAGCTGGCAGGACAAAATCTCAATCTTTGTCAAAGCAAATACATGCTTTAAGAAGGACTGATCTTATTCTTTATTTTCACAAACTGTAACAGACAGGAAATGTCTTTTGTTTCTGTTTTGCTGAACATTCGTGAACAGGAGTCATACTTTCACTTGCTGGTCAACGTGTCCTGTCAGTCTGCTAATATAA
>JAPZDT010000023.1:22639065-22649677 GCA_029814675.1 Acanthurus coeruleus | reverse complement strand
CTGCATTTCGGAGAAGTTTACGACCCCACTTGTTGTCATGAATATGTAGATTAGTACAAAATATATGAATGAATGATTTGGTGAATAAATCTTGAATTGCAGTTACATCGAACCAAATTTATTTATTAAATATAAATTTAGATTAATTATTTAATCAAGACTAAAGTTAGACAAGAGAGTAATCTTAAACACGCAGTTCATCATTTCTGCCACTAGATTTGTGTCTGTTGAACCGATGATAACAAAAGATTTAGCTTGATAATGTTGTGGAGCAGTGAAGGATCATGGGATTTTTCAGGCTCTGCTGGATCTTTGAATCTCTTACATTCACAGGTTATCATGTGTATCATGTGACCTTGAGTATTATGTGGGTTTGATGGGCAGACTGCATCCATGAGAGAGTCAGGGCCAAACCTGAGCTTAACACTGGAGAAACAAAGCCTTTTTCTTCTGAAAATACAGTTTGGTTTTCTTCTCTCTTACTGAAAACAGTTTACTGCAATACGCCATGTTTGTTTGCAACACTTTCCTGTTTCCTGTCATGTAAACCAAACATCTCTGCACCCTAAAGACATGACATCCAGGCCTTTCTCTTCTTTTGTTTGTCTAAACTTGTTGAATCATATCTGTGCAAGCTGTTTTTATTAAGTAGAAGTTCTGCAAATTAACAAACACACAGGAAAAGCCTTTTAAAAGGCAGCTGGTCGATTCTCATATTCAACACCTTAGTAAAGAAAATCCCAAGTATTTTGTTAATGACACAAATCAATAAAAACAAGTCAACCGGGGGCGATTTACTGGCAAAGAGGCTTTTCCAAACGACATCAACAAGCCCAAAACAAACGTGAATTCAATGCAGAGGCGGAAAAAGAACAATGAGAACGAAGTGAATAAATAAATGAACAGCCTTACACTTCGCAGACTTCCTGAGACAAAAGCTGCCGTGACCTTCATCAGCTCCTTAAGTAGCCTTGCCTGCTTCTTCAAGTCGCAGCAGACGATGCAACAAGAGGCGGCCCTGAGGCACGAAAGCAGCTTCGGCCTCCCGAGATTCTCGAGCCGATGAGTCAGAAGAGGAATAGAGGCAGTCGAACTTCTTAAACTTTAATATTCAGCCTTGAACATTTACAGTAGTTCCCCCTCTCTCTCTCTCTCCGCTGTGAAACTGGAACACTTATCAAACGCTGTGATAGCAGCATGAAGAATTTTCTACCACTGATCTGACATTTGCATATTGCATTTTCCCTTCCTCGCCTTTTACAATTTTAAGAGTTCGTGCTTTATAAAATGCCAATCACAGTTAATGTCGACAGCTTTGCCTGAAAACTGGCTGAGCATAAAAGCTGTCTGTAAGAGGAGGGATTGTTTTCCCTCCGAGGACAAAAAGCCACGAGGTCACAGGTGAGAAAGCTGCAGAAACAAACCTCAGGTGCTTCAGATCAAACTGTTTTAACATCAGGAACCTTGCGATGCTTTTAAATCGCATTTTTTGGCTGCTGCATTGAATGCGTTGATGCACTTTAATGAAGGTCCTGGTTAAACAAACACTATGAAAACCCTCGTTAATCTAATTCTTCCGGTGTCATGTGTGCAAACATTAATTAGTCTAATCTCGCATACAGTAGTTCTCTCATTTCGGTTGCTTTCTCCCTCTGCGTCAGTGTCACACTGCGGTTTGTCGAGCAGAAACAGTGAGCACACACTCATGAATAATGCATCAATATAATTGTTTTATGCAAGACACAGAGGAATATGCAATCTGTGCATCTGAACAAGCAACCGTGCATTGAAAAACATTTGTTTACTGCAGTTGTTTAAACTGAGCATCTCATATTATAAGTGCATCTTTATGATGGAGGAAATGTGTTTTTGCATGATGAAACATATAAGATCTGCACAGCACGGTTCATTTTTTTTACACCTGTGTGAGTCTTTGTGTGTGTGTGTGTGTGTGTGCATGTGACTCACCATCCATGTCTAGTCTCTGCATGATGATGGCCAGCTCCACCTCACTGGGCATGTAACCCAGCGAGCGCATGGCCATACCCAGCTCCTGTTTGGAGATGAACCCGTTTCCGTCACGATCCAGCACCTTAAACGCCTCCCGGATCTCTGCCAAGACAAACAGGAAATCCACTCAGCATCTATAAACAATGCACAGCCCTCCCGCTTCCACAAACAGACACACTCATTCACGTCCATGTGCAGCTCTGTGTTTGTAAGCTGCCAGACCTTCTCCTCATTAAAAACACTGTCCTTTATGTTTTTTGGATTACTGTCTTTTGCAGTCGCAGACTTATCTTAAACTTTGAATTCATCTTGCATTTAATGAAGTCAGTTAGCATTTCACCCTCCCCCCTCGTTCATCATCTTTTCCCACACCTCCGTCTCCCTCCCTCCCTGCTTTCCTCCCTCCCTCCCATCCTCCCTTCCTGTCTGACCCAGCTTCTGGCTCCACGTTATGCAATTGGTCTCGCACCACTGCCTCAAGTTAACAAGATCAATTCCACCCATCGATTCATTTTCTGCACCTGCCGTCACAGCCGCTGTCATCTCTCCTAACCTTTCAGTGTGTTCCTTTATTCTTTTTGTCTCCTTTGTATTTTACAGTATAAAAGCTGGACGGGTGGGGTTTGCTTTGCGGGTGCTTGGCCAGCATGAAACCTGTGACCTTCATCATAATAGACTTTTTCCTTCAATCAATAAAGGTTAGTGGAGTTTGCTCCCGCTGATGCTGCTCTATGCAGAACCACATCTTTTCTGTGACGTGAACAGGTGTCAGAAAATCTTCTCGCTGCCGTTGCATCACGTCTGTATACACGGTTTAGTCATCAGACAGAAAGATTACCTCTTAATTAATCATCACAGGTTGTGACAGAGGTTCCTTACTAATGCGGGAAACTCAACTTACAAAACAGATTTGTTTTATCTGTAAGAAGCAGCGGCAGGTTCAACTTAAACTTATGTTGCTCTTTCACTATCATAAGACATCTGAAGAGGTCACTTACTTTGTTCCTTGATTTCTATTTCTACATTAAACTATTTATGAATCTTTCTTTTGTTTGTTTTTATTGTCTTTTAAATGCAACCTTTATGCTTTCTTATTGTCACATTTTTAATGCATTTCTCTGTCCTCGTAAAGCCCTTTGAGTTGCTTTTTTTGCAAAATACATTTGCATTGTCTCGAGAAAAACAAGTCAATTTTATTTATCGAGCCCAAAGTCATTCAATTTGCCCCAGAAAGATTCAACAAAGCAAAAATGGGAAATACAGTTAAAAAAACCCCAAAACAAAACAAACAGACACAACATTTTGTCATTTCTATCCTGTTTATCATCTTGTGACCCCTCAGATTTATACTGTGGCCCCCGAGGGCCCAAGATTCACTGCAGTAATAACTTTCCTCGACATAATTACTTTGTCTGCGAACGCAATGTGGAGCAAAAACAAGACACCTCTGTAGTTTTTCCATATTTTTACTCTCTATTGTTCAATTATTATGGGGAAAACTGCAACTGCATTAAAATCAATGTGCAGGAATAAAAATAAAAACCTTACGGTGCAAAAGAAAAGACCAGTTTTGTGACGCTCAGACATAAAGTTCTGCTTCTCTGTGAGCTCTGTGTCTCTTTTACAGCACTGTTTTTTAATGTTTCTAAACGTACACATGATGGATGTTACACACAAACCTACAAGAGTGTCACGCTCTTTCCCCGATCAACAGGTGGCGGTAACAAGCAGAGTTAGTGCACTGCAGCAAGAGAGCAAAGAAGAAGACTGCAAGATACAACGGTGAACATGAATTTAAACAATGCAGGATTTAAACACGTGTTGTTTTCTGAGGAGGGAGATGCACTCGATGCAACACTGAGTAACAGTGAGCATAAACATGACCTATGATGTCTACAGAAACAGTCAGCAGGGACCATGAACATCAGGCTGAATGAAGCCTTCAGTCTTGTTTTCTTTGACCACCAAAGATTCATTAAAGATAAAATTAGCTTGTTTATTTAATTCTGATGTTGAATCCTTTGTTTCAAATGACTCGATACAATCAGCAGGTCTGCGTGTCTTGGGTTTCTCCTGCCTTCATGTGCTGCTGAAGCTTCATTTGTACCAAACTGACTCACTCTCAGCACAGCAGAGACAAAAATGCCTCACTTTTACACAGTTGAGTCAGCAGCTGGTTCACCGGCTTCCCAACGTGTGATCAAGTCGTCAGTGGAAGGAGTCAGCAGGCTTCAATGTGCTTTAATAAATGCATATTTCATAAGTGTGCCTACAGACAGGAGAGGGTGTATGGCAAGAAAGGAGAGAGAGACTGACAGGCATCTGGTGTTTTTATATAGAGGTGGAATGTCACTTCTCCGAAGAACACTATGACTGCATGACATGCATGAGCACACTGTTGAGCAATGAATAATTTGAGACTGGAAAGTGGAATAGAAGGTTTAACTCCATCCTTCCCAAGAAACACAGAGAGTTTTAGTCTTCTGACGGACATTCAGTGGACATTAACTGCATCTCTCTGCAGGTGTTACACCCAGAAACAACAGAAACTGATTGATTTAGTCAAATCACATCCAAGATTTGTAATTGAATACTTAAAAGCAACAAAAACAGGTGCAAATAATTCCCTGTGGTGCTCTCAGCAATGCAGAATAAGACACGACAGCACAATATCACAGAATTTTAAAACTAAGGAAAGCGTAATCTATCTTTCATGATGTTAGGTGTCAATTCAAAGTTTTTTTCAGGGACAAACACACACACAAGCAGCACAAACCAGTCATTAAGAAATGAGTCCATCAATCATCTTATTATCTGCTGCACTGCTGCCATTCTGCACCAGTCTGCTGGCAAATGATTAGAAACAACAAACCATAAATGGAGCGTAAATTATGAATAGTCTCATAAAATTGCGAACAGTGTTTTTTTTTTTTACTGTGTCGAGCATCTACGGCAGATAATAAGAGGTCACAGTCTCTGACCTGCATCAAAGCAGCCTGTTGCTGCCTCCCAGACAGCTGGTCCCCAGCAAACACAGCACCATCCTCATTTGTAACAATACAAAGCTTTGTTTCACAGACGATCATTTCTAGGATGCACGTACACAAACACACACAAACACACACGACAGGCCCACAGATTCTCTCCTCGGCATTAAGACGAGCATCTCATGAATAAACCCACCACTGACTCGGGCCCTCGTCGAGTTTTTCCTCTTTCTGGAGAATGTTGAGATAATAATAACAACGACGGAGATCAGGTTTAAATATTCAAATGACTCAGTTCTTTTTCATGCACAAATGCTCATTTCCATCAAATCTTACGGCACACTGGGAGAACTGAGCAGCTTTCTAACTTTAAATCTGACGACTGGCACAACAATATTTCTACTAAAAGGACAGAAGTAACAAAAAATGTCAAAGCAAACTCCAACTGAGATGGAGCAGAGTCCTAAAGTGGTAGCATTTGTCAATTTCGTATGCAAATAACGTCTTGCTGTGATGAAACGTTCATGAGCGAATGCTTGAGTGTGTCCATGAACGTTCATGCATGAAAGACCGCAGCCTGTTTATTTGCGTTATGCAATCTGTGTTCATTTGCAGCAGCAAACATGCGCTGACATTGTTTCCAGATCATTGACTTTAGTGACGCAGTACAAAAGAAACAACCACACACGATCCCACCAAAGCCGTCCAGCAGTCTGAGGTTCTCCCAAAAATATCAAGATTTTTTATTTTTTCTGTCTGAATGTGTAAAAAAAGTAGAATACAGAGCAACATGGACTAACCTCAGTGCTTTATGTTATTCTTTAAAACTGTACCTCACATTGTGATGCATTACAAGAAACTTTAAGTATTAATCTTTCTCCAGTTCTGAGGAAGTAGATTTCAAAAGTGATGCATGCTGAGAAAAACCACCAAAACTACATTTTTTTGCTTCAGATTTCTTAATTATTAAATTTTGACCAAAATTCTTTGCAGCTTGCTGCCTTTGAAACAGGCAAAGAGAATTTATTTTTGTTGCAGACTTTCAATGAGGCAGTCTTTAATACCAACACTTGAGAATTTAGACGTATTAAGGGTCGAAAATTCTTTCACTGGTGATTAATCTGTCAAATTTTTCAAAATGAATCGATTTTAGCCCGAAAAATGCCTGAATAAAAAGCAAATCCTCACATGTGAGAGGCTGGAAGTTGGAATGATTTTTTATTCTCTGAACAGTTGCTGATTAATTTTGTGTGAGACAACTAATCGAATGGGCAACTAATCATTTTAACTTTAGTTGTGTTTATTAATAAGAACCTCATACAGGATGAGACTTTTGAAAAGATCTAGAATTATTAAATATATTTACTGTACAATAAATATAAATATATATAATATATGTAAATATATTTACTATCTTGTTGGTTTGGTTTGATTTTTGGCACATATTTACATGCAGAATGATTGTGATATTTTGTTTTTGATCTCATGTTCACACCGTATCTATCAGTTTCATTTATCTTTGGCTCCTGGCGTCGGTATAATCGATGACTTCAGGTGTTGTTGTGTTTCTTTGGGACTGAGAGGAGGAAACACACACACACACACACACACTCAGCACCCTGGACAGCTCCACACACTCCTGCAGAGACACGTCATCTGTTGCAAGTAAATGGGATTCAGTCTGTTTGCTGCAGGCGGTCAACACATGCAGTGCACCTGCTTCCAACTGCACAACCACCAGTTTCACTCCTGGTTCCTGCAGGCAACCAAATCTCTCAGCCCAAGCACAAAAAACTGCTGAGAGTGGAGCCGCTTGATGCCGTCAGTCTCCCCTCTTTCCTTCAAGGAAAAGCTCAGCGCTGGGCTGAACAGACACAAACCCCCCTGCAGGCTTAAAGCCGCCTGATTCAGCTCGGCTTGCTTAGTGAAAGAAGAGCCTGAGCGCCGAATGGAAGGGATTTCTTCCTCTCTCCTTTTCTCTAAACCTTTAATAAAATAGCCTCTTTTAGTTTCTTCTATGAAGCCTGTCTCCAGGACTTCTTTATTGGGAGATCTGCCTGAAATTCACCCTGTACTCCCCACCCCCTGTGGATTCAGATTCAGCTCAACATGTGGTGGCGAGTGTGGACTCTGTTCAGTTTAATGCTGCAGTCTGTTGGAGCCAGACTGGAGCTCTCACCATTCCGGTGAATAATCACTCTAACACGAACTGTATCAGTATAACTGTATAGAATAAACACAGCAGGATGTCTGAAATTTACTGTGAATGAGATTCCGGCTCATATTTTATTAAAACAGCGGAGTGATGTTATCTTTCAGTCTTAAAACCTCCCTAAAATACATTCATGTCCTGCTGTTCTCAGCGTTGAGTTGCAGTAATTTGAATTCTGGAAAACGTCTCCCCATGCTGGCCTGAGGTCGCAGAAATGTATTTAACATTTGATTTGCATAAAACTGACAGAAACAGAGTTTAACCAAACGTACAAATGCTATCAAAGGTCACATGCAGCTCTTAGCCTGAAGTAAAGCGTCAACCTCATCCGGCGAAACACGACAAAGAAAAGCTCAGGACACACAAGAGAGAGCAGCGACTACAACCGAACAGAAACAGACGAGGTGTTTTATCCACTGACCTTTTGTCCTTCACTGCCTTGTAAATCACATTTTAAAATCACTTCGATTTATTAAAACTTCACATCCCTTAAACTGTTTGCTCAGTCTGTGAACAAGCAGCACATTTTGTTCTTTAATACACAAGTTTCTCTGCTGGAAAGAAGGAACAAGCCTGCGAGCCTGCAGAGTAAAAAGGTTATGCTGGGATCCTGTAGTTTATCTTCGCCTCCAGTTAGGAGTCTGTCCTCTTCCCTACACCTCGCCTGCACAATACAGTAACTTCATTTGCATAAATTTGCTCATGAATAGGAAAAAAAAATTGGTCTGCTCTTAAATTAACAATTGAGCTCCAAGAAATTATGTATAAACTGGGGCAAAGGCGGTGGACACTGCAAGGACAGCGCTCCTCTGAGATAAACCTGTAAAAAGGCTGTAACGCAAAGATTCACCTGTGTTACGTATTTACATGAAACACAGCTGCAATGATGAAGATGTGAGCAGTGACCATCAGTATATATTTGGTTTATTATCATCAGAAGGAATGAGGTTTCTCTCTGCTGACTTTTGACAAAGAACCGCTGGTTTAATTCTACTTGGATGTAGAAGTTCAAACTCAATCTTCACTCTCAGTCTTTGGTTGAGTGACAGCAGAGCTTCTGGTTTGACTTCTGACTCGATCAGAGGTTCAGATCTGCAGCCAGGCTTGGCATCAAGTCCATCCAGTGTATTTCACTTTAACTTGTATTTCTATGTGTAAATCTCTTGTAGAGTATATTTCAAAATATGTCATACAAACCCTGAAATCAACAAGTGACCACATGTAGCACATCTCTCTGCTTTGATGACACACTCAGGTCTTCAGGCATCACATAAATAAAAACACAAGCCGGGACATCAACACATTTCTTTAAAGTTTTGCACAGATTGTCACCTCAGTGTCTCAGCCGGTAGACCCCAACAATACAAAGCTGTCCCTCTTCACTCTACAGTTTGATGGAGAATAACTTTCCACTGCACATTAATAATGAGATAAATACAACCAGCTATGAAGGTCTGAGTGATGCTGCTGTCAAATCTTTGTGGCATTGTCAATACAGAGAGACAGAACTGAAGGCCAGTTGTTCTCTTTGTTATAAATCCCTACAAGCACCAGCAGCTTCTCCTGAGAGACGAGGCGTTCACAGAAACACTCCAGCTGACTGATTCTTCACCCTCAGCCGTGTGACAGTTCGGCCGGCTGCTGCCCTGAGCTTTTTAATGGCCTGGGACAAATACAGTGAATTGCTTCTTTAAATATTGCGAAGCAGAAGTGTCGAACGTGCAGAATGCGGAGGCTGCGTGAGACTAAGAGACACATACAGGAGATGCTAATGATGCTTGAAAGAGACACGAGGCAGGTGAGGTCGTTCCTAATGGTGTCTGATGAAAACCTCGCTTGTCTGCTTCACATAAATAATTCCCTGCAAGTCGCAAACGAGAAAAAAAACAGTCATCGCTGTCTCACTGATGGCCATGATCACCTGTAGCTGTTTGTTTTTGGTCCATGTGTTTACAGATTTATGTCACATTCACTACGTGTGTTTGATAATTGTGCCACATGTTGATTTAAATAAGTCAGGCAGGAATGTTTTGGGACAGTTTCTGAATAAAATGGTAAAAAAGAAATATGATTATTACTGTCAAACATAATAGATCCTGTTTTTTTTTTTCCTTTTTAAGTTTATTTTGAGATGAATACGTGTCCAGTTTGGTGCAACAACGGCCCCCAGAAGCATAATGACACCATGGACTGAGTGCAGCTGTGTGCCACACCTGAGTCCCTTTTCTTTAGCCTACAGATGTTTACATTTTGCATCAGTCTCTATTTCTGTTTGCACTCGATTTAACTACTATAAAGGCAAGATCTTAGGTTAATATGGAGGATCTTTATGTGACTTCTTAAGGGAATTAAAGATCATTTATCCTGAAGGGACGTCGCTGTTGCAGAATTTGGATGCATGACATCTGTGCACTGGTTTGACTCATTTATCACACTGAGAAAAAAAGTGTGAGATTTTTTTCATGGTTTAAGCGTCTTCGGTGACAAGCACTTCATAACTGTTAAGGCATGAATGACTAATTTCTCCCACTCAGATCTCAGACAACCAAAGAGAGTCCAAACATCCACGCTGGTGACCCTGGAGCTGCTGTGATACCACCACTCCAACGGCATGCAGCGAATGTAGTAAACACTGATACGGTAATTAAACAGCTGACGAGCCGGAGTTTAACGGTGTTTGGTTGACCTCGTGAAGACCCTTGAAGCAGGAGCCATTTCTTACTCACAGAAAAAATGCGAACTCGTTGCAACAGGAATGAGAAATTCATACGCTGCAAAATATCTCCGTGCATATTAAAAGTGCACCCTGACAGAGTGGGCTATCGGGCCATTACCGAGCACTGTGCAGCCAATTTTCCAGACGGCAGCTTAATGTTGCATCAATGGATTAATATTTTGGAGATCTGGGGGAGTGGAGTTAGTTCGCGGCCACTTCGCTGACTCCGGCAGACTGTAATTGATCAGGTTTGTGTTCTACAGACCAAGGTGATTACTCCAAGACAGACTCCAAAACAAAAGGTCCATAAACAGCCTCAGTTACAGCACAGACGCCAAGCCAAAGAGAGAGAGAGAGAAGCCATTAGATGTGAATGCTCCTGGTGAGAGAATAATGCATTACTGTGCTTTTGTTGGTTTGCAGGAGGAGGAGTGATGCTGGTTTTTTTAGCACCGTCTTTCAAACCATTACTGATTAAAAAACTGACTGTGTGTCCTTTAAAACAGAAACTTTTAAGGAGACAACATACCAAGGTACACCAGCATCAGTGCTCTCTGAAGAACAAATCTGCACGTGGGTTTCAGGTCCTGCATGTGTGTACAGGTTTGTTGCCCAAAGAAAGTTGCTTTTACTCAGTTACTCAAACCATGTGACCATGTAATCTGACGTACAATCACATTACATCAC
>JAPZDT010000023.1:21861486-21873814 GCA_029814675.1 Acanthurus coeruleus | reverse complement strand
ATTCTCATTGAGTTTACATCCTATGTCACAGGTAATTTGATCATTGATTTCGCTGTATTGATTGTCTATAGGGCTTATATTGTTATTGTTGGCATAAGCCTTGTATGTTCATGACTGTAACTTTTAAGAAAATGAAAAAAGTGCTTGTTTGTTAAAACAGTAGAATAGTGTGTTGGCGGCATGTTGCAGCACTGGTGAGCTCTTTTTTCTCACGGCTAGAAAGTTCTTGGTTTGTGGAGTTTGCATGTCCTCCTCCTGTCTGTGTGGGTGTCCTCTGGGTGCCCTGGCATCCAGACATGCAGGTTAGGTTAATTGGTGACTCTAAAAATTGCCCGTAGGTGTGAATGTGAGTGTGAATGATTGTTTGTCTCTATGTGTCAGGCCTGTGATGAACTGGCGACTGGTCCAGGGTGTACCTGCTGCTCGCCCACTGTCAGCTGGGATCGCCTCCCTCCCTCCATAACTCTGCAAAGACAGAGTTTGTAAAGAAACTTGAGGGATGGATTTGTCAGGTTGAGAGAAAATACAGCCTTTATTAGGATGTAGGAGGCATTTTAACATGGTGAAAGAGGTATGGTAAGATACTTACATGTGTCTAAAAGCCTATAACAGACATAAACAAAGGCCACTAACACTGATTTATAAATAAAAATAAAAAATTCAGGCTATGGAGATGCAAGGTTTTCCCCCCTGGCAGCAAACACAGACGCAGGTTAAGCCTTCTGGCTCCAAACATGACAGCAAAGCAGCAGGTTGTGAAGCGGAGGAGATGAAGAGACTAGTCAAGGTCCACATACGGTAACATCTACAATCCCTTCAGTTGTTAAAATAAGGTTTAATCACTGTTAGCTGTTGTTCACTCGAGGCTGAGCAGTGCTAACACAGATTAATTCCCCTTCTGTTTGATCAAAGTCAGTGTGATATAGGGAGGCATCCCACATGGCTTAGCTCCAAGGATGAGTTTGTGCCGATGAATCAAAATGCTTGAATGCTGTCGGACTATCTGCTCACAATATCTGGAGCTTTTGCGAGGGTTTAGATTTTCAGCTTCCCCAGCTGATTTTCTTCTACAATACTCTAACTTCTGTCAGCACAGTGGATTTATCTCATGTGTATCTGTTTATTTGTGTCTGTGTTAAGCAAAAGCAAATTAAATCAAGGTTTAAATTCACATCATGCTTTATCTGTATTTTAACTTAACCTGAAATCCATCTTATGTGTTTCTGTCACCCACTGAAGAGCAATATGGAAAAAGTTAAAAACTGCAGTTTCCTCATTAATGGCACATTCAAGCTGTTGTCAGACTGCAGCACTCCTCCGATGTCCATATGGACACTATGTTGCAGACATTAAGACAGATTTGTCAAAATATGACTGAATATGTTATTTCTGACTGAGTGTCTGAGCTTTGATGAAGGAAATATTTTTATTCCTTTTTTATTTAGTCATAGTTTGGCAATATGTGGAGTTTTTGGAACATACTGAGCATACAGATGGACAACAAGAGGATAATGAGCGGTCCAAGAAGTTTTTAATGGACATTAAAACTTGTAACTATTGGAAACTATTATAAGCCTGTGAATTCAAGCTGACAACGGTGGCTGTTCTTCCTCGATGAGAAAACCACAATCTGTTTACCATCAGCGTCAAAGCCTACGCTGTGGGAAAGCTTGTTGATGTAAACAAGCAATTTCTGACTTTGGGGGGCACATTTCCAATAAACTGTAAACTTTAATCAAACTGTAAAAATCAGGGAGTTAACAAAATAACATGCAAAACAGTAACCTGTGCTTCAATCACTGTGATTATTCTTAAGAGGATGTGACAAAACCAAAAGCACCTGCAACTCTGGCAAATTATTGGATTAATTTCTTTAAACTGAAATAACGTTTATGCGGTTTAGAAAATTAATTTCTTTCCTCTGTTGACATGTGAGACGTCACGTGGTGTAATGACTTCATCTCGGCATTGATTAGTGAGTTGCCTGACATCTTTTCTTTTTTGGTGTATTTTCACTGGTAAAGTGGAATCATGCAAAGGCAGCATGCTAAGGCTTTGTGTGTATTTGTTGTTTTCTAGAATTGATGCTCAGAATCTTTCATGTGCAAGTTAAAAATTTGCATTAAAACAGGAAATTTAACAAAGGACAAAATAATTTCTCTTGCAGTATCCATTGGAAAGAAAAACTCAATAAAAAAGACTCCATAAAAAAGACAGATTACTGTTCACGGATACAAAGAGAAGTGTGAGTTTGGGATGATGGGAAAACCAAACAAACACATGCAAGCAAGTCCAAGCAGAGCCTGACTGACCTCTGAGTCACAGTGACAAATCCTTCAATATTTTAATGAATACTATTTTTCATAAATACTCCCTCGGAAACAGAACCTTTCATGTGTCAAGAAAACAACAGATCCTGATGTCAGCAAGCTCACAATAATGAAATAGGCACATCGCACAAACACTACGAAAAAAAAATTCATGAAGAAGGAGCTGAAAACAACTGAGTGAGCAGAAGAGAAGAGTCAGCCTGCAGAACATGTTTTACATGACATGAAGTAAAATAAACTGCCAGCGCGTCTGAATGAGCTCGTTCTGTGTCGCTTTAGGCATCATGTAAGAATTACAGACATATTAGTGCAGCATGTCAGCTGGACATTATTGAAGCTTTCACCACAGTCATTTTGCTGTTTTTCAGCAATTAGGGTTTTCACATCAGGCTTCTCCAGAGGCAGTGGGATTTGATTGCATAAACACATATGGAGCACAGCAACAAAAAACAAGCTCTGTTCCTTTTTTCCTCTGAGAACTGTGGTGTCGGGATCAATTTAAACCAAAACTGAAATTAAAAATTGATAAAATACCTGAACGAGTCCAGGTTTGGGCCACTTTGTGCACCTGTCTTTTGTTTTGCTCATCCCTCAGCACTTTTCATCCAGCTTCATGGTCTTGTAATTGGCTTCTGTTTACTGTAGTTATTGTGCCTCGTCTCTTATTGACTCCTGTGGCCTCAGTGTAAAGGGTGCAGAGCAGAGGGACAGGACAAAACCCCTGATGTGAGCCCTGAGTAAAAGACCACCACTCAGACATACACACAGTCCTGTTTAGCCTCTCCCTCTGAGCTATTCTGCTCCAAACCCTACAGTCAAGAATACTCAACTCACATGTTATTCACTGTAGAATGAGTCTGACTCTCATCCAAAATGAACACAAAAGTGCTTAAAAAGGACGGGAAGTTCCTGGAGTGCGTCAAAAGAGCACAAACCACAAAATTCAGGACAAATGAAAGACGATCCATGTCCCTCATTGAAATACAAGTCCCCCAAGCAGTTCCTCCTGGCATCACTAATATGCACCAGAGGAGGCCCATCAACAGCAGCACAGAAAATCTACAGATTACAAATAGCTGTGGATCAAGAGGAGCAATCAGTGGACTACATGTTGCGTGGAAAGAAGTTGGTGGGTTGATTACCTCCAGTTGGTTCGCACTGAAGAACTGATGCCAAATCAATTCTTCAAGGTGCACCTTCCACAAACATGCTGCAATGGTTTTACCAATTGGAGGAAATTCATGGAGCTCTTCCAAAGTGAAAGAGTTTCTGGCACTGAATTCCATCTGATAACTCTGTCAGTGTGACAGCAGCATCTGCAGAGGCAGAGAAATCTAGTGTTTATTCCGGGATTTGTGGCTGTAACAAAAACATTGTCCGCTGTTTCATTTCATTTACACAGAGAAATGAAGGCAAATAGAGAGATTTAAACCAATGACAAGATACTGATAGGATGATAATTGACTGAGAAGGTAAAGACACACTGAGCAGCTTATAAGCAACAAGATAGTAACATCTGGACAAACCACAGCAGGTTTACAGCAAATTGAAACGATTTATAATCCATCTGACATTCATCAAAACTGAGAAACCTGAAAACGTATGATTATCTGTCATATAAATTTGATGTGTTAATTTCTGTAAAGTAAATAAAATAGAAAATAGGACTAGAGGCAGAGGAAGCAGGTTTTTAACCATATGACTCCACAGATGTACTGAGAAAATGTAGGCTGACAAATACTGCGCATCTTCACTCTCATAGTCAGACATACTGCGTATAGTCTTCCCCAAAATTCAACCTGACATTTTCTGTTTTCTTCTAAAACTGTGGGATTTTTACTGAGAGTACAAGAGAAAAATCTTTGGGTTTAAACAGTGTTTAGCCACACAGTGTGAGTTCGTATCGATGGAAAGGCTGCAGGGTCCAGCAGAGGTCAACAGAGTGAGGCTACCACTCTGGTTTTCCAGTTGCAGCCACATGTAGCAGATGCAATAATCAAACAGCCTGATAACAACTCAGCTGAAAATGTGTGTGCGTGTGTTCTCTGAACTGTTTGACAGGATCAACCATCATTCTGTTAACCTGCAATAACTGATTTCTGACCACGTGGAGGCAGTGAGAACAATCTGTCAACGCAACACAGACGCATTATCACTTTTAATGTGTAATGGGTTGAACTTGTTAGCAAATACCTGCCCACTTACACCTACAGACATGGAACATTAGCAATTCTTAATGTAATTACAACATACTTTCTCTCTTAGCTCTGTTTTTCCTCTCCATACACTCCTAAGGGCAATAATTTTTTGTATTCAGCTATGTTTACTAGCTAGCCGCTAACTTTTGATG
This sequence comes from Acanthurus coeruleus, assembly GCA_029814675.1. Classification (NCBI taxonomy): domain Eukaryota; kingdom Metazoa; phylum Chordata; class Actinopteri; order Acanthuriformes; family Acanthuridae; genus Acanthurus; species Acanthurus coeruleus. The sequence goes on along the minus strand of JAPZDT010000023.1, from coordinate 21,869,134 downwards.
AGCAGGTTGTTTTCAGTGGGATTTTTAGAGCTTTTTATCTGTCTGAGTTTAAGGCCTTTTTCTTTACCGTAATAGAAATTTTATAAGTCAACCTACTTTCAGTGTTTTATGCCGTATTTCCTATGTATTATATAAATCCTGAATTACATTTTGAATTGCCTTCATGTATTAAAGTCTTGCAAACCTGCATTTTCTCTGCTTAAGATGACTCTTTTGAGTCGTTCCAACGATGCTCACAGTCTGGTACTTTCAGCTGATTGTATTGTTAACGCTCTTCTTAAGCTGCTGTTCAGTGGGGCAACAACTAAACAACTAAAATCCAATTTTGCTCAAACGCCTGCTCTGTTGAAAATGATGCATTATGACAGGCTCTCTGTGGACCACATGACTGATCTCGATAAAACATTTTCCTGTTGACTGCCGCTGAGAAGTGCTCGCTATAAAGCACTGTGATTACTGATTGACAGAAACAACAATTTTCTCTCCAAACCCTGATAGAAAACACGGCTGATTTCTAAAGTCCAAAGTTTTGCTCCTGTGAGCCCACTTTAAACTCCCGTGCATTTTTCAATTTTCTCTGTAGCCAGTAAATATCAGGGGTGTCAAACTGGTAGTGTAAGGGTAACCTGAGGGCACAGTGGTCCTATCTGGCAACACACAGAGCCCAGCTTGACACTGTCTCAGTCCACAGGAGCAAACGGCTGATTGATGGTAAGAGCTTCTCTCTGAGCTCAGGAACGGAGGAACAGACCAGAGAGTGTTAGGGAGAGTGGAAAAAAAAGAAAAGGACAGATATTGAGCGTGAAATGAACATAGAAGTCTCATTAAAAACCGCCATGTGGCTTGTCGATGTTTAACTTTATGACGGGCGTTAGATCTCTGCGGTGTGCAGACACATATTGAGGGTGGTGGTGGTGGCGGGAAAACGCACCTTTAGCTAAATCAATTGGACAGGTATGAGATTAGCACAGACTGCAGCTCTCCCCTGCGTGAAAAGTTTCCTCATCAGCCGTCCCCGGAGACAGAGGAGCAGCATGTGGCCCTGTGTGATACAGGTGGAGGATGCTGGAGGTCCACTAGCAGGTGACCTCAGCCACCCCCCACCTCTGCTGGGGCTTGTTTATGTACTGCTCCCTTTTTATCACACCTCACCACAGGCCTAATTAACAGTCTTTTCAACTGAGTCCAGGGCCCATCCAACAAGGTGTGCTGTGTATTAATACTCTAACACCAGTAACTGGAGTCCCTCAAACCCCAGCCAATTAATCCTAATATAATTAGAAAGTGGTGAGGTTCAAGGAGGCAGATATCAAAATCACTGGCTTTCCTCTCCATCATCACTGCCTCACAGTTATCTCCTTGAGGCTCCATTTGATATGAGGCTCACAGATTACTCTTTGGCACTCATTCAAGGATATGTCCTCTGTTAAATGATGAACCAGGCTAAACCATTTCTTGTGATGGAGGCAGTATTAAGGAAGAGGTTGGAGGAAAATTACTGGGATGTCAAACTAGCTGGGGGTTTCTCTATTGACTGCATATATTTACTTGTTTATTTAAAGGCAGTCACTGTGTGTTTGTATTAAAGTCTCCCACCACTTACAAATGAGTTTTTCTTATTTTTATGTCCTCTAAGATGTCAGACATTAACCATCTGTGCAAAGTTTGTCATTAGAGGGGTGTTTTCACATTTCTCTACTGAAGGAGAAGGTGTCTGTGCATTGCCCTTAAAATCTGAGTTTCAAACACACCCTGAACAAGCTATATTTGGTTCATTGCAAACTTGAAAAAAAGCAGTCGAGAAACCTGAAACCTTCAGTGCAGAGCAGACGTGCCAGTACAGGGAGATACAGTTTGTATTAGCACAACTACTATCACCGTGTGAGCCACTGCCAGTTACATGCTAAAAAGCTAACAAACAACATAAACAAAAGATGCTACCTACACTTAGCATTCTGATGTGTCTGCTAGTTGACCATTTTGGCTCACAACAGACTCCTTATCTGAGTCCCACACATGTTTAGCTTTCAGTCTGAGTTTCAAGCACAGAGCCTTTGGCTGAATATATTCAATATCTCCTCTAACTAGCCACCTGGTTGCATCTTGATGAAGCTCTGTGAACGGTCAGCTTAATGCAAGCAGTGTTGGTGGACAGTAATGCAGATTAAATGTAGGCAAGCTTATTGTCTTATTCAGGAAAGTTGGGGATGGTAGTGAAGTTCAGCAGAACACTGTTCAAGACCTGTTCAGCTTCCAGTTTAACAGACAAAACTGCATGTTTTTAACAAAATGTTTGGACACTTTCCAGGCATGTTTGTGGTGAAAAAAAAACAGGTATTATAGGCCTTTATTCTTTCCATAACCCTCACATATTCATTTTTGTACCCAACACAAACTGAATATTGAAACATGAAGTTTCAACATATCTATGGTTTGCGTGTTTGCCAAAACTTATTCCGGCAGTCGGGATAAAGATATTGACAATTTGGTCTGTTTGTTCTGCAGGATGTTTTATACTGTTTTATTAGAGTTGCTGAAATGTTTAAAATCAAAATTTAAAAATTAGTGAGGGGCAACCATTAAGGGGCCAAAATAGGGTTAAATTCACACACTCTCCTCCCTTCTTTACAGCTAAAAATGGACCTTAAAAGTGGTGTGAAACTGAAAATCAGTGTCCTTGAAAAGAAAAGTGAAGAATTCAACATCAGATCTATGAATAAGCCTGAAATAACTGCTGCATTGTTAGCAGTTTTAGTATTGAATCCTGCGTTTCACTTTCAGCTGACGAGCTCTAAATCAAAATGCCAGTACATCACTTCCAGATAAATGACAGTGCTACAAAAGTCATTCACATCCTCACTCCATTTCGAAATTGTATCCCCAGTCTGGCCTTTTGTGCAATCACCGACCTTTTCATGTGACGCACATTGTGTCAAAGATCAGAGTCGTCTCCGGTCAAGTGCTGGAGAGGCTCGATTTGTAAGAATATGATTGAAAGAAAAAAGAAAGTTTCCTCCAACATGCAGCCGAGTGAAAGTGTCGAATAGCAGAAACTGCTTCCAAAAACACATTTTGAGCAGTTATTTCCATCAGACCTGTTAATCCCTCAGACTCGCTCTCCATAGATCCATTTGACATGAGCCTGCTCTATTAGTCGGATTTGAAGCCCTGAGCAAGAATTAAATACAGAATGGGTTTTGGGAAGGCTGATAGTTTAAATAGTGCACTCATTTTCTTTTAACTCTGAGCAGAAAGCTTGGGCGTGCTGGTGAAGGTAGTGACCTATTTCGGCTCAAACTGTTGAGGTCACTGAAATCCTTGAAGGATATTTTTTTTAAATGTCAAGTGAAACCAATTGACAGAAATAACTTAAATTTCGCTGAAAAAATAAAGAATAACATTTTACAGCAAGTAAACAAACAACAGCGAGTAATTTATCCTACTATATTTACTTATTTTACTCTCTCATTAGCAAGCGGTGCCATTATTGCCTATGATTACCCGATAAAACTCCAGTGTATTACCTCAATTCACATAGCAACAGATTACAGCAATCTATAAATAAGTTGTTATGCTGCATTAGTTTTAATATCAGTTACCCTCCTTGTTAAAGATTTGTATTTTTTCACCAAAATCCAAAGGTGAAGGTTTGGCTAGTAGGCTGTTAAGCTAATCAGGCTTCTGTTTCAGTATTAAAGGATCCATTTGGAGAACTAACAAAATGAAAAATATTTTTTGGAATTTTTGAACAAATCTCAGTCTGAAGCAGCAGGGGGAGGCACATAGGAACATCTGTTTATTTCTTACTGACAGTTTGAGAAGGTGGTTTTAATGTTAGCTAGTGTTGACTATAGTCATTATATTTAATGATAAAATATTGGTTATCTGTTAAAATACACGTATGATAATATTGTGTGAAGTGACAGACACTACTATAAACGATAATTAGAGTGAAAGAAACAACTTTTTTGATTTTGGGACAGTTTACATGCGCTTCAGGCAATTGAAGACAATTAGAGTGATTCTGATCTGCTCATCTGATTCTGAGCAGAAGCCAAAAATCCTCATTTTCCAAAATGTTTAAGCATCCCTTTTAAGATTTTTGTTTTAAAAAAGACAGTAAAGTCATCTTTTCAGATGCGTAACAAGTGTTTAAGACAAACGGACAGAGACATTAGACACATGGAGCTGTTGTCTGATCATATTGGACACTAATGCCCAAAGGTGTGAATGTGAGTGACTTCTGTAGACTGGCAATGTGTTTAGAGATCCTGCCTTGGGCCTAATGCATTCTGGGAAACAATCCAGCCCCCCATGACCCTGAATAATAATAAACTTTCTTTATATAGCACTTGTCTAAAAACAGAGTTAACAAAGTGCTTTACAGAGAGTGAGAAACAAAGCTTAGAGCAAACAACAGGATTAAACACGAGGAGAAGAACTGCTTAAAAGCAAGTCTACAAAAGTGTATCGTAAGTGGTGAATTTAAAAAAAGAGACAGACTTTGCAAACATAATATCTATCTGTTAGCTGTTCTGAAAAGTAGAATCACTAATGTTGAGTGTCTAATCTTCTTTTTTAAAAAATTATGGTTATTATTCTTGGCTGAGTCTGAGAAGCTTCAACAAGGGATGTCGCTTTGCCCTCTGGCTCTTGTAGGGATATTAGATATAAGACACCAGACACACAGTGGATGGCCTTTTAAAGTGTTTACCACAATCTTGTAATCACCTCTGAAACTGACAGGTAACACATAATGAAAATCATTGATTTGAAGCAAGCAAACTAAACCAAAAAAACAACGATAAAATAAAAACAATTGATTCAACACCAAAGCACCTGCTCAAAAAAGACTTAAGGCTCTTCTTGGATGGAAGATTTGAGAAAAAATATACAGTAACAATCAGGATATATATACAACAGCTCAAATTATGACATGCATAATTCACAGAGCATTATGTCATGATTAACCTCTTGCTACGTCCCACACTTGTTATGAATATGCAAATGGTTGCACCAGGTTCGGTATCACACGCCTCCCTCTCACTCTTTCACCTTCATTTCTATATAACAGTGTGTCACTCACTGCAGCCGCGTTTCCATGGCACATTGTTGCAGTTTAAACCTCTCTTTCTGCTGCATCTCCACATTCAGTCTGGAGAAATGGATTTAGTGATGAAAGGCTGTCTAAGAGGGTGTGGTAAGGGCAGGAAACCCCTTTTCACACTCCTTCTGACTTCAGGCATTTTTCCTTTTCGTCATCCTGTAGATAAATTTTTCTCCACTTAGTGGAGAAGAGGGGGGACACAAAGAGCTTATTATTGACTCTGATGCTTATCAGATCTGGCAACCCTTGTCTTTTTATGTAACAAAATCCGTCTGACTGAATTCTGCATGTCATAGTTTTTCAAAAGCTGGTGGTTATGTAGTACCATATGTTCTTTAGGGCCATATGTGTTTTCTGGCACCAAACTGCAGTAATGATACATCAGTGTAAATACTGAAAATGTGAAACTGTTAAATTTGGAAAACCAGTGCTGTTTTATCAGCCATCATAGAAGAACCAGACTGCCATCTAGTGGCAAAATAAATGAGTGCAGGTGTTTGCAAGAATTCACAGTATCAGTGCCAGTGTAACCAAACCATGCAAGCTCCGACTTTAAATATTTGTGTCTGACATTTTTTAACAAAAATCACTGAGGAAGATTTTTACTTTCTTATTATGTCTTTACAATAATCTAGAACTAGGAGACAAAGAGAAGCAGGATATCCTCACAGCTGAGAAGTTAAGAAGTTGCATTGTGCATTTCTCTTAAAATATGACAGAAACTACATAATCTGCAAATGACACAGCACATTTGTAATACTGTATTGATAAAAATTTTGGAAATTAATTAGCTCCTCCTCTGGCTGGTTTTCTGAGCTGTTATGGGTAGTTACATGAGGAACAAATCTCTATTGCATTACCTCTTTTTTATCACAGTAGGTTTTCTTGGTTGGGGATAATGGTATTGTGTATGTACTAATTTACCGGAGTGCGATGGAAAGAAGGTGCATACAGAGAGCAATTCTTTTTTAATTAAACATGCGGTATTTCAGTTTATAAACATGACCTCCTGCAGTATTTTTTTCATGGTGTCAGCAACAGCTAAGTGATGATTACTTCCCAAACAGGAACAAGCTTTGACAGACTACTTGAATGATAGGATTTCCTTCTCAGTGTAAGGAACACCTCTCTCAGTTCATAATGATGCCTTTCTATCACAGCAGACATGTGTCAGCCACTGAATTATAGTCAGTTAACTAAAGAAGCTTCAGTGCTGATGAAAGACGGTGCCAGATTTAGATGTGGCAGAGTGTCTGTCAGCCCCGAGCGGGAGATATATAGATACTGATACCATCACTGATGACCGTAAAGCTTTACAACAGGTTACACACCAACTGCACCAGGCCACTTGAGCCCTGAAACCCAACCTGTATTCACTGAAACAGCAACACTATGATTCTCAACCTGCAGTATTTTTAAGCTTTTTTTTTTTTTTTTTTTTTACCAGGGTGGAGATGTTTGATGTCTATGTCAGGTTCTAAACTGCACTGTGTAGCTAATTGTAAAATATGTAACATATTCATATATTAGAATATACCATTTATAAGATGTTACTCTGAATTGCAATGTAGTGGATTCAGGAAGAAAAACCACTATCCTAGCTCTCTAAAAAGGTAACACCATCTGCCTACCAGCACCTTGTTTCAACAGTTTGCTACGGACAAACAATATATCACTGAACTTACTGTACTGAGGTGGTGTTAATCAGATTTTGTTGTTTTAAACAGAGCTAGGCAAGCTATTTCCCCATTTGAAGTCTTAATGCTAAGCTAGTGAACACTGACTCAAGTGAGATCATTTTAGGAAACTTGAGTAGTACTTCAAAAGACCTGTATATTAACTTCAATGTCTCCCTTTGAAATCAGGAAATCACACTTGAACACTGAAAGAATTAAAAATCAAGTTTCATAGATTATTAACTCCATCTGTGTTTCTATTATATACATTTGACAAATTAGTGTCGCTGCTGCTTCGGAAAGGTCATGAAGTTGCATATAAGTAACTCTGGCTCCACTTGGATAAATGGTTGTCCACTCTATCTCTACACTTTGAGGATGAGAAACTGGAAGAGTGACAGGACATCAATCACTTACAAAGTCATGGCAAACAGATAAGAGTGCAAGGACAGCATTTTTTTTCTATTTACTATCTATTTAGAAACACTGGCCGGGTTGTACCAAAATAGTTATGAAATAGGGGTCCTACAAAAACACCTCAGGGTTTCTGAGCTGTTTTGGTGTGAATTAAAAATGTGCTGCTTCTGTTTTATGCTGTCTGTGTCAGAATCTACACAGGGACAACATCATGGGACAACATCATTTCAGTGTAATGTGTAAACTCTGAAATCTAAAGTAAATTGCTTTGGGAAATTTTCAATTTTTTTTTTTTTTTTAGTTTTCCTCTTTTAAAATACACAGACTTATGCCCACCATTACTTTTTTCTTTTACTGTATTTGCAATAATTAGAAACTAGAATCATTAATTTATCATATGTATTATGTTTACCATATAAATACCATCATTAAATAACTATAAATATCA
>JAPZDT010000023.1:21614025-21628829 GCA_029814675.1 Acanthurus coeruleus | reverse complement strand
TAGTGCTGGCTGATGACTGAAACTATTTTTATTTTTCTATTAATCGGTTGGAAGCCTTGTGGAGGAGAAATGCCAAACATTCTCATTGACATTTCAAAAATGAATAAACTCTATAAAATATTCAACATAATAATCAGGAATAAAATGATAATTTGCTGCAGCCTTTATCACAGCATGTTACGACGGTTGCTCACTTTGTTTGCATGGGTCAGTACTTACACTCTGTTCTTCAAACTATGAACCACGAGCATCGTCTTTGAATATGCATGAACAGTGAGGCACACGGGATTATGGAATGGTTATGGAGTGGGATGTATAGGATGGGGGTGACTCAGTCTGAGCCAGCAGCACTGCAGTACCCTATACCTCTCTTAAGCACTCAGCAAATACAGCATGAAATGCATGTAAAGTCCTGCCAAAAAGTGCTGAGAAAGAGTCTGGCCCTGGACAACCATGCATGACAAATCCTTCTCTCACACCATCTGTTTCATTGTCCACAAGTAAAGATAAGTCTTGCATAGAGTACAAACACTGAATACGTCCATGTGATAATGCCAAGCACTTGTGTTGGATACATTAGAAAACATTAAGATTTTTAAAAATCAAACCAGCATTCAGCCGAAACTTGATAATCAATTACTGGCTGTTTATAATTAAAGAAAATGGGCACGTGAAGCTGTGACCTCTTGCATACTCACTGGAAACACATCAGATGGATGTAAATCCATACACTCCATGCAATGTGACCTTTAGAAATAGTCAGCGAGAGCGCTGAATACTGTTTTTGGCATTTGACCTGTGTTGACCTTTACTTGAGAGTTATTTCTGCCTTCTTTTGGAAAAAGGCCAGTTGGTATCTCACAGACTTGCAGGAGGAAAGAAGCCTTTGGGGGATAAATAGGTCCTCTATACATGGCGAGAAGCGCTGTCACATGACCAGTGGCTCATTAAACCGTGAAAAAAAGGAACGAACAATCAATATTTGATTAGAGTCACTTTTGATTTTTTCAGACATTTCCACTCTGTATTATATCAAAGCAACATCCAAAGATTTCTTGAAAGAAATTAATGTTGCGCATATCATAAATTTTTAAAGATGTGTGGAGAAAATAGAAGAAGTAGCTGTCATCAAAGTGCATCTCTAATTGTGCTTGGGACATAAACAGGACAGCAGGGGCAACGTGCACACAGCTCTGTTTGCTGGTGTGTTGCACCAAGCTATTTTTCTCCAGCACTGCTGGCACAGGCCATTTATACAGCAGATCCATTAACATATAGGAGAGGGAATTCACACTCCAGCTGGAGTGGGCAGTGGGCTGAAGCCCCAGTCTGCTATCAATTAACAAGCACACTTAGTATGTGTCTGAGTCATGATCACCATGGGACTCTGACAAATGCAGTGTATTTGCTCAAAACAAGTGTTGTCACAATAGCAAGTCTTTAGCTGATTAGCAGCTCTCACATTGCCTATGATGGTTTCCAGCAACAACATTCCATGCAAACTGAAAGCAACATAATCAAATCACCAGTAGCATCCACCTATTACTGTAAGCAAACAGTCTTCTCTGTGCACGTGTATAAGGAATTAAGTACAAATAAACACGATTATGAATTTTGCCCTGCAGTCACATCATTTAGGCATGGATTAGTATCGTGTTTTCCCCACTGGAGGAAGGATGTGCACAGTTCCTTAAGCTGATAAAGTTAGACATGCTACACTTTTTTTTATCCCTGAACATGTTATTTTATCTTGTCATTTAAATAATTTTCCCCCTATATAATTGGCATTCCTTGCTGCAGTTAAACTGATAAATTTGCTGCATGATCACCAGAAGATGTTAGTCTCTTTGCTCAGGATCATCATGCCCTGAATTCTCAAAAACTCTGACTCATAACTGGCTTCGTGAAAAGACTGACATGAAAAACATAGTGGGAACTTCACCAGATGCATAAATGACATGTAAACATAAAGATTGATGCTAACATGTGGCAGAGATGCTACATGGGAACACGCAGCGCTTCAACAAGAAATGCTGGACTCTGGCCTTTGCCAAATTATCCTTTTTCATGTGTGTTTTGATCATAAATCTCTATGAAATCCAGCGGTTCTCGGCAGAACTCTGAGACCGGGGCTGAACCATTTCCTAAACCACGACCACAGCCCCATCTTTCCAAGTCGAGTAGGGCTCCATGTTCCACATACATATAACCATTGGAATGCTCACCACATCTCAGGCCCCTGTTCATATTCTGCTGCATGTGCTTTCCAGCTGCGATCAAGTATTGTCTTTCCCATCAACAGCCCGGCTTCACCATATACAGTACTTTCTCACAGCTCAGTATGTTTCCATAAAGCATCTTTCAGTGCATCAAGCTGCACAAAATATTAGATATTTTCAGATCTTTGCTTATACATCATTCTAACATCGTATCCATTTCTCTTTAATGACCGTAGGCAGACTTCCTAGCAAGGACAACACAGAATTTTAGTAAATTGAGTTACTTTTAAAGACTTAGTAATATCAGAAAAATGTTCATGCATCATTCATTCTTCACATTGTAACTTTATTTTTGATAGTGAGCTTTTTAAAAGAACACATGAAAAACAACATTAAAATGTCTGCACAGTATGCAACTGGCCTTTCTAAAGAAAAGCAACTGACATAAGTAAGAGACCACAAAGCCACAGCAAGGGGAAAGGAACAGCCTGAAAGCTGAGTCGGGTGGTTACTCCAGTCTCCACTGGTCGTTAAATGTCTAACAACGTGTATTGACACAAAGACCCAGGACACCAAAACCTTTCAAAGATGTACACTGCAAGAAAAACAGCACTGGCACTCCTAAAATGTGACTGGGAGGAGAAAGAATGGGAGCAGTAATCAATTGTAGAAATCAAAAAAATCACGAAATGACTCTGGGTGTCTTGAAGTTCCATCTGAAAACACTGCAGTGGGTGGGCTGTGGGCTTGGGGGTACGAGAAAAAAAAATGTCAGGAAATGAACTCAGAGCTGTTTTCTTTTTTTTCCTTTTAAGTGCGGCTGCTGGTGTTGAAAATCCAGGAGCAGAATTCATTGTTGAATAAAACTAAACCCAGATGACAACCAGTGGGATCAACAATCACTTAGGAACAATCTCAACATTTAAGTTGAAATGTTAATACTAAGCAGCATCCAGATAAAATGTGGCATTCAGATTAGTTGAACAATGGTGAAAAAGAGCTGCCAGTGACTGGAGGTAATTTTGCGGCTCAATGCAGTTTCACTGTGGCCATATTGTTACTGTGTGACTGCCGTGTGACTGCTCCACTGACAGCTTGTGCTATTAACTGCAATCAAACCGGCACCGTAATTATCCCGCGTGTTTAAAGATATTCTGTAGTTAATCTTCACAGCGCGCTAACTTGGCCTCAGAACCGAGAGGGATGCACAGTGAAATGAGTTAGTGAGAGAGAAACGGGTTCTGCCTCGTTGGCCTTAGATGAAACAGAGACAGAAAGTATAGCTGACAAACCCTAAAAGTGTATTACTATTGATCAGAAGCAGGGAAAGCGAAGCAGACAGTCACATGGAGATACAACAACTCTATTAAACCGTATTGAAATCCCTGTCACTTACTCAACCAATGGAAAACCACTGATTTTGGAAAGATGAAGAAAAGCTTGATTAGCATGCCAGGCTTGTGAACAGACAAGAACAATCTCCCATGATGCCAAGCTCTCTTTAAGTGACGGTAAAGAAAGCAACCCCAAGCTTTTTTGTAGCCACAAACAAACTTCTTCCCAGGTGAAATCACTCACACGAAGGCCCACGCTTTGACATTAATAGCCTTTGAAATCTGCTGACGGAGTTAAGACTACCGTTGAAGCTGGCTCAAAGACCCCAGGGTCTTTCCAGTGGGAGTCTGGGTGAAAGAGCCGTACGCTGCATGTACTGCCTTTTCCTCGGGGCTGCAGGAGTGTTATTTGGAGCTTTTACCCTCGCATTGCCCTCCCTTACTGTATCTATACTGCGGGCTGCTCATTGTTTGACAGGATTGACAAGCTCCCTGGCAGAGCTGATTAAAAGCTTTAAGGTCAGAGAAGTGGGACAGATATCGAGCGAACACCTGTCTCCTCACTGTGAGCCAGTCCCCTGCTGGGTGTGTCCTCCGTTGGCGCGGGATCAATGGCTCCATTAAGAGCCAACGTTGACTCCTTTTTTTTAGTTTCCTGACAGTGCTACTTTGGCTTGCAAAGAACCTCTCACCTGGCTCTTCCTCTTTTCACTTCCCTCTGTCTCTCTTGCATCACCACCACAAAGGGAGAGTGTTTTTCTAAGTAGGGGATGACCATATATTTTTGAACAACTAATAGCATCAGCTATCCTTTGCTTTAGTAAAAAAAAAAAAAAAAAAATTCCCGAATTAAATGTAAAGCGACAAGCACACGCTGCAATGTATTTATTTTTTTTCCAGCTTCAGTCTTAATTTCGTCATGGCCTTCCACATCCTGGTAAAAATAACTTTGAAATCTCCGGCTGCCCACTGAAGATTTGCCAAAGGATTATAGATCATTAAAGAGATGTTTGAAGTTCACTTGAAGCCTCTCCACACAAGTTACCCGAATCACAGAGTTTATGGTCTCTTGGCCGTACATTTTCCCTCTCCGCTATAACCGGTTTTCTTTCTTTTTTTTAAAAAAAAAAAGGGGTCTCACAAACTGCAAGAGCTGGTCATGCTCTCTGGAGTCATAATCCAGAAATTGACATTTCAATTTACTTCAGCCCGAGTTTGGATGATAGTGAATTAAGATACCTGCTCCTGTGGATACCTTACCGATTTCATCCCTTCTGGTAGGCTTTCCACTCACAGCTTCACAGAAGAGAAAATGTTCTTCTTTTGACATTGTATCTCACAGTAATCTATAAAATGAAACCTAATACTATAGCTTTAGCCATGGGATAAGACTTCAAGGGACGGGTGACTTTCACCAAAAGATATCTCGAACCGTGTCCCACACACCACTCATCACTACTTTCATCCCCAGAGTACTTCCATTTTCACAGCTTTCTGGATCCCTCCCCCACACACTCACCTAGCTGGTCTGTCTCGATATGATTCAGTGGCTGGGCACAGAGGCCCATTGTGCTGCAGTTTTTATCACATTAATATGGTTTGTAATCTTGTTTCTGTTTGCTGTTAGAGAGTAATGCAGCAGTCTAAACTGACTTGAACAGCAAAGAAACTGGAGGACACTTTAAAAAAGCAGTATCAAAATGTCATACTTGTTCATGTTCACATTTCTTATCTGTCCCGTTGGATGCAATCATTACTCTTATTTATATGTATTATTCTTATTATTTTATGTCCTGGCATCATTATAAATGTTTCACTAATGACTGCAAAAAACTGATGTAAATTCATTTGATTAAAATAGATGGAATGTTGTTAAAAGGCTTCAGTGATTGACGATTGACTACAAAGAAACTTTTATGCTAAAGATTATGTATGAACTTTGTGTTGACTTGTTACACCAAATAATCAATTATGATACAGTGCAAGTGTGGGTGCACTGTATCATGCAGTGCGTCACCACCTTGTGTTTCCACATTTAGATGTTTAATGAGGATGTAGCACAACAATATGGAGAAAGGAGAGAGTTCACACTTCTCCAGTTTTCAAGTAAGTGTGAAACTGGGTTTGCAGGAGGAGAGGGTGAAGGTGTTGGTGAAGTGTTAGGTCACATCTCCCTTCACAGCTGCTCTTTGGCCTTTTCTCATGTCTGGTGTTGTTTTTTTTTGTTTTTTTTTTGCCTGAGTTTGCATGAGGTGATTTTCGATCAAGGTCAGACTGACAGGAGGGCAGACATGATTGAGCTACACAGGAAAACAAAGCATTGACAGACTTGAAATCTAAGTAATTTGTAGAAAATGTTTTAAAAACATTGTTTATATGCCTTAAAGCAAGATAAAAAATAGTACTGAAAGAGCCTATAATGTAGGTACCTGAAGAATAGTATCAAAAGTTAAATTATCAAATGATATTAAGTCCTTACATTAAGATTTACTTCCTGTTAAACACACATATTCCTCCCTCTGTCTCTGTTTTTGGATATTCGAAGGAAAAAACAGAAGTTTATTAAAAAAACACTGTGTTATTTAAATTATATAAGTAAGATTTATTTTATCTTAATTTTTACTTTCAGATTTGAATGTAATTTTTGATTTCCAGTGACAATTAGAACAATGAGATGCAGACAGTGTCTCATTAGTTAAGGATCACACCTTCGTTCTGCAGCCAGAATATCTTTATTGACACCTTGGGAACATTTACTGCCACCTGGATTACGAATGCCAGTGTTTTCGGTCATGGTGTATTATATAGTGCACATATCTGTTTCCCACAAATGACAGCAGCTCGGGTGAAAATTTCTCATCTTCTCTGTGCCCTTCACAGATTACAAGTGTAACCTGCACTCCTACACTCACTCACCTGCAGTCCTGGCCTTGCAGAGCTCATAGAAAATGTTTGAACGGAAAAAAAAATATAGCAGAATGCTGGTGTCTTGACAACTTACAAAACTGCATTTGTTCATTCCATGTTGGAGAGACTCATACTGCAGCACACACAATAAGTATTGTGAATGGATGCTGGAATAAGGCCCGACATATGGGCTAATGCAGGCCAGAGTGAAATAAAGGGCAGTGAGCTGTGACAGGTGTACTCCTTGTGGGCAAAATCTTGTGTTTAATCTTGTTTAAAAGTTATTTATAATTTTGGACTGGGTTGTGCATTAATCTGCCATGCATATCAATGTGGTAATTACATCTGGTATTAATTTCAGAATGATGGATCTGTTTAGGCTAAGAAAAGAAAACAGGACGAATAATCACATTAATCATGTGGGGTTTTTTTTTCTGTGGGTCGACTTGAGCTATTTGTGACAGTGATGCAGATTCATAGCCTACAGCAGCTGTGAAAGGCTTCTCAGATTAAATAAAACAACAGGAGTGAACTTTGCTCATTCAAGCAGAACTAGCAAGGAAAGCTAGCAGCTAGCCTCCTATTTGTATTTTATTTGTTTAAACTGCACACATTAATTCTAACCCTTTTGCATCTTATAACTGCTGCATTTAAAAGTTATTCTCTATGAATATAGCTATATTTTACACCAAGAATTTTAATTAAAGAACACCCTTTTAGAGCCCCAAATTAAAACAGGACAACTTGCTTCACACTGTTCACTGTCTTGTATGAGAAAAAATTAAATACAGACCAATGAAGGCAAGTGGTGGGCAGAGGGATTTCAACAGGGACTGGCTCTAAAAGCAGCTTTTATCTGTTCCAGCTTGACTGCAATGTATGCTCACACGCTGTACAGTAACACAGCCGACCCTTCATACATAATAGATGTGTTGGTGTCCGTGGAGCTGCAGAAACTGGAGGCTAAGGCTTGGTGCAGCACGGAGACAATAAGAGCCATTTTTGCCAGTGTTTTATCAGGCTTCAGTGCTTCACACAAATCAGCAGCCTCTCCTGTGGTGCTGTTTACATTTATAACGCTAATGTGGTGGCCCATCATAATGCCATTTTGCATTAGCTAACATCTGAAACAGAATGACTGCTAATGTTGTATCTGATTAGTTTTAATTGTCTCTCACTTTTTAATGTGACTTTAGATGAGGCGTAAACAAAATTTTAGAAAGGAGCTGTGAAAAACTTACGTTTAACCTGACAAAAAGCTTTTTTTAATCTGAACAATAGAGGCAAAAAATGGAAATATCATCTTTAAAATGCATATCTATTAACCATGACTCAACGCCTGAGCCACTGAGAGTCTTCAGAACACGAGCAGCTTTTAATATGTCAGCTTATTGTTCCTAATGAATTTGGATGGACCAACAAACCAGCATTAATAGCAGATGCATTGAGATTTAACTGCATATTATTTTATTCCAGCAATGATCAAAGACATTCATTTTCCGGGGAGGTAGGAACATCGATGGTGAGCACCAATTAACAATGTATTGTATTCCTATTCCCCAAACAGTTAGTTATTTAGCAATTATCATGCTCACCATAATTTAACAGTAGTTTTGAAATGCAATTTACTTTATGAATACAAATGTCTCATCCCTTCTTTAATCCTGTTGTTTTGGGGGGGGAGAAAAAAAAAGCATGAATAAAAAAAACTGTTTAATATTTATACATCCATTTTCTAGCTACGAGCAGATCTTGCTCGGCTGCACTAAAATGAAACTTGTTGTGACCTAGTTAGAAGAATGCCACATGACGAAGCCGTGCCCGCCCTCTATCCGTGAGACTAGCCAAGCAGAAAAGGCCATATCGAGCATGAGGTTTTGCAGGCGAGTCCTTATTGACAGTTTGTTAGCAGGGCACTGGGCAGTCGGGTCTGTGTCCTACTCCTTGGCTGATTAGGTGGGTGAAGGACAGACCCTGGCTGCCCGGGCTGTGCGTTGCAGGAGGTTGAGGCGGCCGCGCTTTGTTAATGTGCTGCCACTCCCCTGCAGGGTGAGCAGGCCCGGACAGGCTGAGGTGACGCTCCCCTCTTTTCCCACAGCTCAGCCAGCCTGACTTTGCTTGGCTGATGAACTGTGACGGGACACAACTCCAAGGTTGTTTGTGCTGCCTTTTCTTTTTCTTTTTTTTTCACCCGGCAAGCCAGTCAGAGCAGGAGTGTGAAACATTGCTGAACTCCACTGATGGCTCTCAACCTTCATATCAGCTGGCTCGCTTGCTTCCGTGACACACTCCAGTGAACACCTGAAGGATCACCTCTGTCAGGGTGTAAGTGTTGCAGGCCGTACAGCCAGCTGCTTATGTTTAAATACAAGAAGAAGAGCACAAACAACGTCACAAACCTGCCCAGACATGATTTACCTTGCACAAGTTTGAGTCAGCCCTGCTAGCACAGACAACACAGCACTCAAACCCCTGAGAACTTGCTTCACATTTCAATCCAAACAAAGGTTTCTGATGCCAAATTTTCCCACCAAAATTAGCACACATATGCATATTGTGAAACACAGGACACTGGCTAACAGTAAAGGGCAGCACTGATGCCAGTAAATATGTTTAAGTGGTTACTTTTTTCTATTTTTTTTTCTAAAGCCTGACCAGACGATGTTTTAGTGCTGCTTGAACGGGGACAGATGAAATATTTCATATGAGGAATCTGTGCCAGTAACCTGTCTCCTTATGTCCTCTTCTCCTTGAATCAGGAGAAGCTCACTCACAGCACTATCTTACCAGTGCTGCATCTTTAAAAAACCACAGAGCTGTTAAAAATTGTTAGTAGACTGTAAAAGTCATAAATAATGTTCGTATGAGAGCCTGCTCCATTTGGGATTTTTGGTTTTACTGATTTTGGGGGCATAAAGTCAAAAAATTCCAATTTCCGCTGGTTGGCTTGTTGGAATTCTATTAAATTTATCATGAAGATCACTTCTATAGGCTGTTTCTACCTCAGCTAGAGGGCCTATCAGCACCATTTATGGGTGTCAAAGCACACTCTAGTTCTTTCCACTGGTAGTTTTGAGTTAATTCTCCCCTTACAACTGTCAGTGTCACAAAGGGCCCTGTGTGCTGGAAAGGTTGTTATTTTGTGCTCCTTTTTCAACTCTCTGTAAGTGGGAAACATACAGTACCTTGTGTTAGGTACTTCAAGATCTCCTCCACATTTGCTGAAAAAGAAACCAACAGCACCACAAATGTTCACCATGTTTGGGTCACTGACGGGCTGCCGCTAAAAGCGATGAGTGAGGCCATTGTACATTTTTTACAGGAAGCTTGATAATCCCATAGTGGGGAGAAGCTGCCAAAACCTCTGCATGCTCATTATACCAAGATCCCTCTTAAAAAAATGGTATGATGAATTCCACAAGACAAATTCTTGTTCATGTTAAGACACAGAAAACACATTTCTGTCTGAGCTCAACATTTGCTTTGGGTGCTGCCTCTTGAAAAGTAAAGGAAAACTACTGCCTTTGTTGTTCCTTCATTTCACTTTTGCAGCGATAACACACCTGGTAGTTACATCCAAGACCTCGTTTGCAACAGCCTTGTTATTACTGATGTCTGACACAACAGATGAACTGCAAAAAGCAAACCTCCGTCTCAAAACAGCATCCAATCCCAATCTTTAACCAGCCAATGTCCGCTGGGAATTTGCGGGGAGGGGCAAGCTGCTTGGATACACACATGCAAGTTCAGCCAAGTGATTACAATAGGCTGACATTTAATGTTGGAAAGAGTAAGAGAGCTGTGAATTACCAAAATTATCACTTCTTCACTTCAAAGCAAAGACATTACAAATGTCTGTGTGATGGTTGGTTGTTAAAATCAAACTAGGCAGACAGACTGTAAGAAAATCCCCAAAAACAAAGCAATTATGCTGCATTCTGCCATTTTACTGTTTAATCGTTCTTCCAGCTTAGTGATTCATCCTCAGAGTTACTGCTAACCCATCTCCAAATACTCAGTGACAGGTCTCTGCTGGCCTTCTACATCCAACTAACAAGAGCCTGATTTCCTTCAGTTTCATAAGGTTTTTTTTTTTTTTTTGGTTGTTGTTGTTTATTTGTTAAGAGCTAATTTAGCAGACTCAGCATGTGTGGCTGTCAGGGGATTACTAGTCTAGATGTGCTCTGTTTGTTGGTTTCACTACATAAACCAATTACAGAATGAGGCACCATGAGAGAATTAAAAGTTTGATTAGCCTTAGGGTGGCTGGCAGTATAATTGGATTGGATAACAGAGGGATGACTGCTATCTGTGTACTATAAAGAAAACGGCATTCGTGTAGTGATGCTGGCGTCTGATAAAGGTACAGGGGTTGTAAATTAAGGTAATCATCTGTGAAATGTTGAAATAAATACATTTTATTTCCTTCTGACTGACTGTTAATATGTAAAATAATCTGCATAGTGTGAGCTCATTTCAGAACAGATCTCTTGAGCTTGTTCAAGTGGGACTCTGCCACCTTTGAAAGTTGGAACAGCCTCACCTGGTATGACAAGGACCTTATGCTAACCAGTCAGTCTGCTGTCTTCATTTTATCTTGAACGATGACTCTGTAATCGTCACCTGTGGCAACATTCAGCTGATGTAACAGTCTCACTTAAACGGGGTGTTTTCTCATGTAAAACAATCCTCATGTGCAAAGAGTCATGTGTATAAATAAGACCTGGGAAGTAGATTGCAATCGCATTGCAAAGAGGAACAGAAACCTTAACTGTCATTTTTCTCTTCATTTGAAAATAATAATAAGTTGCATTTTGCTTGTAGCTTTGCCTTGCAAGTTTTAGTTTCTGCAAGCCATTTTCTGCTTGTAGCTTTTCAACACAACAGTGTCCTTTTGTTTCTTGACATTTGCATCACGTTGATGTGACTAACCAATCACAGCCCAGGCTGTAACAGAGCGGCATGCCAGTTAACAACAGCAGGTGAAATCAGTAATGTTTGGAAGTTTTGACTTGCAGCTGGCACTGTGTTTATACCAGTGCATGTCTGATAAATTTAAGACATGTGTCACTGCTGTTGGAAAGGCAGACTGCCTTCTAAAAGAACGACTGCAGCAAAATGAAAATTTAAAGTACTTGGAGCAGGAAAACACATTGCATTTGATGTATTTGTTTTAAAAAGGGTGATCATTCCTGCAATCCATGGGATCTACATTCTCTAAAGATTCAAAACTGCCAGAGGAATAAATGAACTCATACGAATCTTTTTTTTTCAACTCATAAAGCATGAAAGCTCTTTGTATTAAATTCTCTCCAGATGATTACAATGCCTAAATAATTATGGCATTATAATCAAGCGGAGCTTGATCTGTCTCTAATTGCTGGGAATCCTGAGTTAGTGAACCAAGTCTGAGAAGTTTTTTAAGTATGAGAACTCGGGCGGTTTTTAATAAGTGAAGTGAGGGACATGCAGCGCAGCAATGTGCTCAGTTCAGCTCAATACATGTCACTGGAAGGAATAACAGTCCTGAAAGTGCGCCATGAATTATATAAAGCTGCAGCATTTGACGTTCTACCCGCATCTAAGACAGCAGCTTGACACAGACTGAACTGGCATTTCTGTTTTAGCCCGTTTAAATAATCAGACATGTTGCTGTCGAGCTCCTGCTTGACACTTGAACTCTTGCCCATATTTCCGTCTTATCAAGGCAGTTTATCATCAAATAAGAAATGACTATTATTCCTACTCTTTTCCTGGAGAATTGTTGCAATTTGTCTTTGAAGATCTGACAGAGATGCCCTTGAAGCAGCCGCTATCTAAAATAACACCGCATTAATCCAGACTTTTCAAGAACAGAGGGGTTTCATATTACAGAGACACTCGGAGTGCTAATGCAGATTAACTCCACTTAATTCAGAAATATTTTACATGCAGCTCAGGGTTCAGTGAAAGAGTCATTTAGATTCAAACACCTACAGTCAGGATTAAAGTTAGAGAAGTAAGGTTCCAATCTGTTTAGAATTCACTGACCTGACACGGCCTGCGTTTAAACCTTGAGATGCTAATGAATAAAAACAACAGCGGGGATACATTTAAAATTTCATCTTGTCTAAATATTCAATAAGTTCAACATGGGGAGAGCATGAATAAACTAGCAGTTCAGCATTATTGAGTCGTAGGGTGCATGTGCTTGTGTCCTGTTGTTGAGACAGCGCTGTCCTTGACTGACCTTGCTGATGCTGTCACCCTGAGATTTGGCCCTGACGTGTTTATACTGACTATACGGCTGCTCTGAATGCTGCCCAGACTCATGTAGCAGAGCCTCTGAGGGCCACTGAGGGGGAACAGCAGTGAACACTAAAACAGAGAATACACAGACAAACGTCCAGCCCTCGCGTTTTTCTATCCAATAACTGACTGAGAGGAAGATCTTTGAATTTTTATTTACCAAAACACTGTCATGTCCATGGGCCGTTGTAACCTTCTACTGCTAGAGCACAGGGAGGGCGCAGTGAAAGAAGGCGGGGGAGTTTTATAAGAAATGCAGGGAGAGCCGTAAAAATAGACAAACAGTAGGATGAGAAAGACTGAGATGAGCACTTTCTTCCCTCATAGATTAATTTCTATCAGACTCGTCCTTATTATTTGCTGTTCCTTTCCTTGTTCAGGAAGGAAAGGAACTCTACTTTTTGAATGCAAACAATTAAGTTCCTTGTGAGGGATTCTGTGCTCGGCAAAGTAAACATATGGGTGATTGTTGTTCTTTTGCAAAGTCGTTTTAAACAGGACAGACAGTTTAGCGGGAAAATTCAGAGTTTGTTTTTTAACTTTATTATTTCACTTCATTTTGATTTCAGTTCTGGTATTGACATCAACGGTTATTGGAAAAATAAAACACCACAGCTCAACACTAAGTGCATTTTAGGACAGTGCTGCAGTTTTCCCTTGGTAGACTCTTAAAAGCACCAACAAACCATGTTCCAGCACTTCTACCATTCCTTACACCTCAAAGGTCGACCAAGGGTGAATTTTTCATGAAGAGGAGACGAAAGCTTCTCATTGGCTCCTTTTTGAAATCTGAAAGCACCGCAGCAAGGTTACGGACGCCACATAAGCCTGTATTTCATTTTATTTTAGCACATTTGAAGAGATGAGGAGAACGGAAAGTGGAAAAAGAGAGAGAGGGAAGAACCATAAGGTGGATGGAGAGGACGGAGAGCAGAGAAACAGCTGGGGCGCCAGATCAAATGGGGATGTAAGGAGGAGAGGCTTGTTTTGCCCCTGTGCAGCGGTGGGGGAGAGCCAAGCGTGTAGTGCATCAAATTTTCATATGAGCATCAGTGCGCAGCTTAGAAATGCATTATGGAGCCAAAGCAGCAGAAAATATCCTTGAGGAACAGCTGAATAAAAATGTGGCTTATTTATAGACCGCGATGCGAACACGGATGAATGATTTAATTAAGCTAATTAAAGGACAGTGAGGGGCCATCAAGCAAAATATGTATTTATGCTGTAATGTGTGTGCAATTATTATGTAATGTGTCGCATTATATTTCACTCCATACCTACATTTCATTCATTTCTATGGATCAGTTAATGAAAGAGTATAAAAAATTAGCACACGTTCCAGTTCAAGCAGCGTTTTAAATGCAAGTCTTTTTTCCACTAATGTATGCATGTTGTTTTTTAAACTTCTGTGCTGAGTAAACAGGAGCTGGATGGCCTCCATGCAGATCACTGCCAAAACGCTCACACAAACCAGCATGTCAGGACTGAGGGAGCTGTTGATTGTAAACAGGGCTGGTATTTACAGTTGTGCACGTGTGGTCCTGAGGTTTTTTATCAAAAAAATTAAAAAAACAAAGCTTTTCAGTGTTCATGACAGGAGGATATGGGGAAGACACATTTCTGTCCTGCAAAAAGGAGGTGGCTGTAACTGCATTCATCTGCCACGTCTGAAAGTAATAGCTTTTGGTCTTCACACAAGTGTCACCATTATGGAAATGTTCAGCACTGCTACACACGGAGCTACAACGGTTGCATTAGAAAACTGAAACACGAGACAGCGCATGCACGTGCTGCAGAATATACACGGTGAGAAGTGTTGCTCACACAGCTCACTGAAGTCCCTCCTTGGAGTCAAATCTACCAAAAAACCTTGCTTTCATGCTGTCCCTGACTGCTCTCATTTACACTCGAGGCATGAAGGAAATGTTGCTGTAATGTAATGATGTTTCAGGTGGACAGACTTTCAGAGTGACTTTGGGAAAAAAAACACAAATCTGAGTCCTTTTCAAACAAAAACAAGTTTAAAAATGCACCTTGTGAAAGATGCAGACTGCAA
>JAPZDT010000023.1:20980224-20990323 GCA_029814675.1 Acanthurus coeruleus | reverse complement strand
GTCATTTTTATCTATATAACCCACAAAATCACATTTTAAATCTTTACAGCATGCAACATCATTAATCCTTACACTTTCAGTTTGGATCATTTAAAACTCCACACAGAAAATGCTCAACAGGAAAAAAGGCAGAAAACTCAAGAATATCCAGAGGAGAGATCCCTCCTCCAGAACAGACAGATATGCACTACATGTTGGATGTAACTATAATAACATTTGTTGAAAAAGAAAGGAAAATATTGATCCAATGGGTGCCATCAAGACTTTTCCTACAGTATCCATTTTAAAGAAATGAAATTATAAAGAAATTAAATGCCAAAGAAATTTGTCTTAAAACCCAGAAATGAGTTAGCATTGTTGTATTTCTGGTTTGCTTAAAGTCAGTGGGTTTTTTGAATAGGTTTCTGGTTAGATGTCTGACATAAGACCTGATGTTAATACAAAACTTTCACTTTGTCTGCTACGACACGACAAAAAATATGTCACAAAATAAATCACTTATGATCTTTGAAGCTTTGCATCTTCTTAAAAAGGTTTCTAACAAAAAGTAAAATGAAACTAGGGATGTTGTTGGGGATGTTAAACCTCCTCATGCCAAACACAGTATGAGTAACCTACTTACTAAGGACTTTTTATTTTCAGCATTCCAAAATTCAATAGCAAAGCCTATCAACTTTTTGGGGAAGGCACCAGAGGGAAGCTAACTTCCTGGTTGTCCTAGAAACATAAAATGCCTGTGACACATTTATAGAAATGTCTTTTATCACCTGACAGTAAAAACATGCGACTAGGTAATCAGCTCACCTGTATATTGTGCTTCTGATGGTGTGTCTGGCTTTTTCTCTGATGGAGGCCTGAGGCAGGTTGAAACATTTCTCTGTGTACATGACAGCCAGGAGTGGGTGACTTTGAAGCAGAAGTGCTACTTAAAAACTGTGCCAAGATTTTGTACCTGTGCATGCAACGAAATCACGAAACACACATCCTTTGCTTCTTGAGTGTCAGACGCAGTGACACTGCTGGAAACTCTGGGCAGATAAAGCAAATAAGAATGACATCTGAGAATCTATAATGTCCCATACAGATATCTGGTCCTCCAGTATTGAAGCTGATCCCAGGAGACTGACAAATGCCCCACCAGTTGCTCCTGGGAGATAATGAGCTGCTGAGTGAGATGTTTGCAAGGCCAGAGGGCTGGGATTGGAGTTGCTTCACTGGCTCTATATGGAGAGGACCTGTGCTCGGCTCTAAATTAGTGAGCCTTCTGGATCAATGTGGGCTGTAATTAGCTGCTATTGATCCCAGACAGATCAGCCACTACAGTAGGCCACAGCCAAGCACCTCTCAACGTCCATCAAGCTGCACCCCCACGGCAGAGCAGCGCAGCCTCAGATCGCTCTGAGAGCAAACAAATAATATCAGCCAGCACACTCAGCTCCTGGTAAGTGCACTAAAGATACTGTTCTACAATTCAGGATTCACTTACATATTCCATTAGTGCACAGTGCAATGCATCTTCTTGATTCAGTGTTTTATCTTGTGTTCCATTAAATCATATAGATTACATTATGTGCTTGCGTAACAGGCAGAAAAAAAAAAAAAGAAGAAAAAAAAATCGTCCAAATCTCTGGCTATTATCCTGATGCATCACCCATAAATCAGCCATCATTATGCGCCAGAGCTGTGGACAACACCAGAGATGATGGTAATGCAATCTGGCATTTGGAAAAAGAGATCTAATCTTCTGCAAAAATGATCACAATCAGGTCTCTTTTTTTTCAAACATCTCATCAAAGTGATCGAAGTGATTTTGCTCTTTTCAGTAATGCTAATGATCTGGGCTCTCATTAGCAATGTGTTAGGTGTTTTTCTCTCTTGTCATGTCTCCCCTCGTGTCTTCAAAAGTATGTGGTCGTCCTGATGTGATTGGCAACAACAAGACTACGTGTAAATAAAAATCTTTCCAGACAGCTCACCAATTTTGAAATTCGTCACAAGTTTCCTTTTTTTCTCTCTCTCTCCCCCTCACTCTCTTGCTTGAATTTGTAATCACAATAAAATACATGGCCTGTAATTATAATGGACCTGTCTATCAGAGATATGAAGCTGAATTCAAAGCTTAAATTATTTAAGTCTACTGAACAAGTGCAATTTAAATAAAGGCAAAAAGAAACTCTCAAATGTGGTCAAAATTGTTCTTCTCACATTGTCATTTCTCTCAAAGTGCCACCATCTATGAGCCCCGTGCTTTCACGCCTAATAGACTTGAAATTTCTCCCTACATAAGCATGGAAATGATCATGCTCCAATTGTTATGTTTCAGGGAGCACGCTTCAAAGAACAATAATGGCACATTAAAGATTTCAACCTGTCCGTTCTGTTAGGAGACAGTTTACGAACACCACCTTCAATCTCAGAGGGACAATCATTCTGTCAAGGTGTATAATTAACAGAATTGACCTTTTCATACAAACAATTTCTCTATTTAGAGATGCTGCTGAGGAGAGCTGATCCTCACCCATGGGAGTCAGACCCCAGGAAGAAAACAGTGGGGAACGGCAATTGTTTGTTTTTCTCAATTTCCAAGTCATTTAGATACACTAAGTCTAAAACAGCTGGACAAGTTTGTTATTGTAGGCATTTAGTCATCAAATAGGCTTTATCAGCTCTAAAGATAGTGGTTATAAAACCATTTGGATAAGCTATTTTTATTTAAAATGAATCTCAAAAATGTTAAATTATTATTGCTGTCACTTTTTCCAAGTTCAACTTGCATTGAAGTTCAGTCGTCAAATTACAAGCTTTTTTAACTGCTGCCCCAAGCTGCAGCGGGCCACGGTCTGCACACAACAACGAGAGTGGGGCAATTTGCTGCAGTGCATTTAACTCTGGTGGTGTAAAACACATTGACCCGACAGTTGGGCAGAGTCAGTTTGAGAGCAGTAGTTGGGAGCAGTTTGAAATGGTCAGCCTCAATTTCTCTCCATCAGTGGACAGTTTTTTTAGGACGTGATGGGCAATCAAACATAGAGGTTTGTAAGGCCAGCAGTGCCAAATCTGTTCCATTAGAAGAAATGGTTTGATTACACTTACTTTGACATTAAATTTTTTGAAGCCCCCCCTTTTTTGGGGTTTTGGACTTTCTCTCTTAACTTGATTTGCTGCCATAGGTCTTTGTTTTGTTTTCAGATTTTTTCAACAATTTTTACTCGCGCATCTGAGCGAAATCTGCTTCTCACCAAAAACTGTTTTCATCAGTCACACGAGTGTGACTTTGATCTCACTGGCCTGATCAACAATAGATTTCAGTCTCTGCAGTGCATGTAGACTGCAAGTGGATCTGCTTTACCTCCTCTGATACGTCTTAAGTGATCCACAGAGAAAACATCTGGCAAGTAAGCAAACAGATAATAAATGGATTATCATGCAATCAAGAAACAAAAAGCAGTTGGTGTTTTTTTTCTATTTAAAATTACTTCTGGTGGAGATAACCAAAACATTAAATGGACCTATTTTTGCTTTAGATATATTTTATAGCAAATAACAACTTTGATGGTTATAAAGTATAAATGGATGTAGTATTGCAACATTTTTTTGGGTGCAACCACATTTTGTGTTGTGCTTTACGTAATATATGGCAAAGATAGTGACAAAACTGCTACCTTTTATTTGATTTTCTAGAAGAAATAACCAGAACTTCCATCATAATAAGGGAGATCAGACTAAATACTAGTGTTCAGGCCACACTTAAAGGGGCTAAACTGGAGGATTATAATCTGAAAATATGTGGATATGCTGAGAGAATAGAGTTGGCACCGCTAAGAGCACCTTGTCCTGTGAAATGGCTCCATATTATTTGGCTGTTAACAACCGTGCAAGGCAACCATCAGATCTAATGACCCTCTCATGATGGCTGCCCATCCCATTACTAGTCCTGAACCATATTTAAAAGTTGGAACAAGAGACTGTCAGTTGAAGGCATCATTATACTTTCTATCTCTGAACCACTTCTTGTGCATAAAAAGATCTTAAAAAACAACAAATCGTACCCTAGGGCTTGCTCTAGCTGCTAAAATGTAAAGTTCTTGCTGTGTGTTCGAATTATTTCACCCCTGATAAAAGTACTGGCTTTGTGAATCTCAAAGATGGAGGTTTTTTAGGACTGTAGAGACAGGACTTTGATTTAATTCTGGGGTAATTCTAAGGCTGTGAAGCAACTACCTTTTTAAGTGCATCTACAGTTTCTTTAAGTTCTGTTCAACTTTCATTTTCACAGCTAATGCCACCTACATCTAAAACCCCCGACCCATGTGATCCAACTAATTTGCCTTCCTTCGAAATTCTGCTTGTTATCTGGTGTTTCCATGTGAGGAACTCACATGCTGACACATCTAACATATCCACCAAGTAGGGAAAAAATAACACTATTATTGATGTGGCTTGTCCCCATCAAAATGCAAGAAAATGCAAAGCTCTTGTCTGTCTTGTTTGCATAAGATTTCATACTCATACATCTTAGGGAATGTCCTTTAGCCATTGGTTTTACACACCCTGTTGTCATATTTATGAGGATTCCCAGAGTCTGCCTTGAATCATAAAGTGGGGGTCTTTTATGTATGTGTCACCTACAGAAGCAGGCAACAGTAAAAGTAGCCAGTGGCTTGAGAATTAAACCTAATGATGTACTTTTTTTCAACAATCTTACTTTTTTACCTTCATCCTTCTTAAAAGAAATCAGGAGTTTAGAGATGTTATGAAATGCTGTGAGAAAAACATCTTTTTATCCCTAAGATGAGATAAAACGCAGGTTTGGCTAATAGTAAGACATGTAACTTCAAAAAGGTGCACAAAATTGATATTTTTCTGTGCAACATACATGAAGGGCTGTTTGCATTATTTATGAACAAGATGCAGGATTAATGCATGAGGTTGGACTCTCAACAACAGCCATTACTGCGCTCTCACTTCGACTGTCCCCCAGGCTGCTCTGAGGATGGTGTTTCTGCTCTGTGAAATAATCTTAAAAGATCTTTAATTACATGGAGAAGATAGTAGATTATGAGACAAACTTGAAGAGGATAATGCACTGCTGTGGCACTGAAACAGACAAGGATATATCAAAGCAGAGTGTGTTAGGATAATGAGTACCACACCTGCAGATTGTCATTAGCTAGTGCAGCAAGGAGAGTCCCCTTAAAAATTGCTACATGAGTATGAAATGTCGGACACAAAGAGGAGTCTGTAGCCATGGGCCCAGGAGGAGAAATACTACCCCCTGTCTGGGAGCTCAAGTGCCTAATTTCAGCCCCTCCTAAAGTACTTTGTTTGAGTGATTCTGACTTTCAGAGCACCAAACAGGTGTAAAATTCCAGTTCTTTAAAAAATGGATCGGATAGTTTCAGAGGAAAAGTGAATACAGCAATGTTCCAGGGTTACAGTGAATGCGAAAACACATCTAACATAACTTGGGTTTGTTTGGGGTCCCAGCACACCTCATATCAGACAAATGTCTCTTTGTTCTCTCCACTCCCCCCCCATAGCCTGTAAGTATAAAATGAGAAAAAACCTACATTTCCTTTTACCTGGAAATTTGGATCTCTCATTGCTTTATTAACTATATGTGCATCAATGCACAGAGGTCATGAGTGGTATTTTAGAATCAATATAGCAAAATAAAGTTAATGGTTGAAGTAAATGATTTATGTTCATTTGATTTTTTTTCCAACCAAGGCGATACTGACAAGACTCACTGTCAGGCTCACTATTACGATTTCCAGGCTCTTATTCAAAGAGATATTTAAAAATCTTTAACTTTCTTACTATCATCATAAAAAGGTGTCTGACACTAATTTTTTTGTTTTCACCCTCTCAAAAGAACTCCTGAAGATTTCTAAAAAAACACTGAAACGCACAAAACACGCACACTGCTTTGAATAAACAACTGAACTCTATTTTTAATCACAGGTCAGGTCGACAATGGGCACAAAAATAACTTTCAACTCAATCCTCTGCTTATCCAATTAGAATAATGCAGCATATAAATTTAAAAGACAGAGCTTAGATTTAAAGTTGCATGTACAAATCAGAGGTTGCTGTATGTGTTTGTATGTGGCAGCTATCAGAGGCGACTGTGCTGATGAGGAAAACTGTGAACACTGAGTGTTTTTCAACAATCACTTGGTCACTCGGTGACACCACATGCTTTTGATTTCTGCAGTGTCATGAACTTATCACGCAACGTCTGGAGCTGTATTCTTAACATTTGGAGAGATGGGGGGGGGTGGAGGGTTGTGTGTTTGTGTGTGTGTGTGTGAGGGAGTGCGAGTGAGCGTGTGTGCGTGTGCGTGTGTGTGTGTGTGAGAAGGTGCTGTGCCCAGCTTTCATGTCCAATATAGTGGTGCGATTGTGACAGCTACAGATTAGTTCTATGTGTGATAAATCACAGGATGACAGACTGCAGCTTAAACTAAACATAATGCTCCAGGCTAAAAAATTCACCTCTCCTCTTGCTGCATTCAGCGCTGCTAAGTTGAGCACGTACGACAGGATCACTGACTGTGCAAATCTGCAGGCCAAGCGGATGTATAATTAACATGTAAATATCAAATATAGTAGTTCTGACTTAACTTGACATCGATATCTGGTTAATTTAGAGGCATTCTGTTGTGCAAAGCAGGTAAATGTTGCTCTGCTGATTATTTTCATTGAACTAGATATCCTTTCTATTATCATATTTTCCCCGATGAGCCACATAAGATCATGGAGAACGTGCTCTTCACCATCCACAGTATCCATTTCTCTTAAATGCAACCATTCCCTCCCTAGATGACCATACAGTTCTCGCAGCAATTATTACTTGAAATACACAATATCTTTCTAGAAAACTCCGGGGGGACAGAGGCATTTCATTGTTTCCTCTCTGTCATCGTTCTGCCCCCAAACACTGCCAACGTTAGTTCAAACACAACAATCATTTATGGAATATAACAAGGTCCAACTGCAACTTACATGTCATCTTTTTTTCTTAGCAGTCTGTCCTTAGGAGAATAGCTGTGCATTCAGCTCACAATGAAACAATAACAAAGGCGGAAAAAAAAAAAAAACAAGCAACAGATTTTTCATTTGCGATCACAAAAGGAGGGTTGTTTCCCCTCTTATCATGCAGAGAACTAGTGCTGAGGCTGCTTCTTGAAGCTCATCAGCACGACAAAGACAACTGGGAGAATGCAGCCTTGTTCTACAAAGGTTAACCTCGGCGGGACCTAACAACTTCAGACTTTTCATTTGATGCCTCCATGAAACACTTGCGGTGGAGGATGGAGGGCCCCTGGATTCCCTTGGATTTAACCTCTAATATCATAGGTCATGCATCCTGCCACAGCAAATGGTGGCACTTGTGGGAGCTGTTGTATGCAAAAAAAAAAAAAAAAAAAATCCTCTCACACACGCAGTATTTTTTTTTCAATGCTTTAGAAGCCTGCAGAATGTCCTGGGAAAAGCCTGGCTATCACTATGCCTGGAAGTATACAAGTATTATTCTGCATTTTAAAATCAATCTTTAAAACATTAACTTAGATCACACTTGCTCAGCTGCACTTCCCGACAACTAATGGAATTTATTGAGATTCTTTTTATTTAAAAGATCGATTCACCTTGTTTTCACTTTTCATTTTTTCACGATTCCTGAGTAAACTTTTGCAATAACTTAAAAAATTCTGCATTAATTTATAACACCAACAAATTCACACTTGTGTAACGTAGCATGAGCCCAAAATCTAGTGCGAGTAGGAGTACTACTACACACTCAGAGGTGTGTGAGTGTGTTATTCTAACAAGTTGCCCAATCAGAGTGCAGAGCTAGTCTAAGCTGTGTGTAGGACCCCAACAATGACTCCCAGGGGTCCAACCTCCGCTTTTTTACTCCTTCAGTCTCAATTGTTTGTGGACTGCAGAACATACAACTGGAGAGGTTTCTTAATTTCCTGCACCTAATTGGTTTGATTATGACCCCAAGTCATGATGCAGTTTTTAAGTCTCTGCCTCATAAATTTAACAAGACAGAAAGTAATTAACCTAAATTTTATATGACTTTCAAAATGGCACTCTGATTAGTAATGATTTATTTGTTCTGGTGTTGTACTTAAAACCAACAGTTTTTGTAAGAAGACGTTTTTGATTTTTACACAGCCTAATTTTTATTTTTATTATGGTGAGACAAAACTACCAGGTATATGTTTTTTTCCCCTAAGCCTTACAAAGCTTTGCTCCAATTAAAAAAACACGAGCAGACCGAAACTCAGTGAGTAGGAACTGCTGCCACACTGTGCATGGAGGCTACGACAAAGTTAAAAATCACCTGTAAAAGAAAAGCAGAGGGTGGGGGGTGATACTAATCCTCAGAACCATAACAAATCTGCATTTCCTACATTTTCAAACAAGAGCGTTTCCTCCACCGTAACTCGCGGCTCATTCACGGACACACAACCCAAGGTTACTGCTCATACAGCGGGGTACTTCAGCCCAGCCTACCTCTCAATTCAGCAAGCAAGTCCTTGTCGGTCTTCATCCGTTATTTATGTCGCCTAACGTTACCTATCTCACACCGTGCTGCCTTTCCTATTCCACAGCATGCACTGAAAGGCAACAGCGGACTTTTTGATCCCTTTTCGAGCCATCAAATTCACACCAGTGCGGCGGTAACGCGGTCTATCCACGCAAACCCTTCAGGCTGCTTCAAACCGAGGAGCAGGTAGCCTACTGTGCCTCAGCGCTCACGAAGCACCGTTCACGATCTCTCCCCGTCCGAGGCAGCCCGAGCGGGGTAACTTAACGGGGACATATATAAAAAAGAGACAGCATAAACAAGAAAGGAAAGAAAAAAAAAAAAGCAAAATAACACATCTGTAGTGAAACTGACCGCGGCTGACTACATTAGTTCCCCGTGTTCGCTCCGCTACTGCATGATGCTTATGAGCAGCTGTTTTTTCTGCCCCTGCAACACTGGCATGAAAATCACACTAAAATAAAGCTTACCATGCTGATGACACATCCAGTGTTAGCAGGCCTGTCCCGTTGACAATTCACCAATATAGTCTGGGGTGTCCCCCCCCCTCCCCAGAAAAAAAAGCCCTTATGCTTCTACTTCGTCTTCTTTTTCTTCTTCTTCTTCTTCTTCTCCTTCTTCCCTCCCTTTCGTTTTGATAGTACCCAGAGCAGGCGAATGTATTTCCACCGAGCACGACACGGTACGGTACGGCAGGAAAAAAAATCCTCCTCCTCCTCCTTCTGCTCTTCCAAGGTGCTGCCGCTGCCGCTGCCGCTGCTCACGGCGCTCTCACTGAGGCACACATGGACGGGAGAGGCGGCCGTCAGAGATGCCCATTAGCATGCACACACCTAATTGAACGCCGTGGAAAATCCTCAGGGGAAAATATGTGAAATAGTCCCCGGACGCACAGTGGGAGATGAGGTGACACGCCGGCTCGATGTGCTGGGGAATGACAAGCTGCGTGGTCCCTCACGATTTACAATTACGAGTTTGAAGCAGGGATGAGTGTGCGACTGTGCGTGGTCGCCCCCTTCGGTACTACGCTATAGTCTCCTCCAAATATCCGCCTGTTTTTGAGTTTCCTACGGGGTTTTCTCCTCGAAAAATGACTAATGGCTATTCAGAAAATTACCTGTTATTTTATTTATCTCCATTCATGGAAGGCTTTTCCATGTAGGAAAACACAAAAAGATAAATAGGCTTTAGCCCCATTGAAGGGATGAAACATTTAACTAGTGAGGCTCCTGAACCTACTATTGTGGTAAATGTATGTATGACTAATGGCCTCATATTAAGACTTCGTTAAAATTGTGCTTATACCTGCGTAATTATTGGTAATTAGTCGGTTATCTTTAACCTAATTAAGACCTAGAGATGCATGCTGTTGCACCCTAATGTGTATGGAGCATTCTCAGAGGTGCCAATGTGAAATCACTTGCTTTAATCTGTTTTGTGAATGTGCTGTTTGAGAATTTTCATCAACAAGATTTTCAGCTAAACAAAAAACCATGAGCTCTATCAAGTATGACATATTAGACACTAAGAAATGAT
>JAPZDT010000023.1:20655976-20668987 GCA_029814675.1 Acanthurus coeruleus | reverse complement strand
AACATGATATTTTAGTGTTCATAACAAAAGGGAGATTTTTAAACATGATAAAGAGATATTGGAGCATTGTTGTAATCAGAGAGGTTTTAGCCTTTTTACTTGAGTTGTAGATTGTTTAAAATGATTACTTGTGAATATTTCAAACTGAAGAACACTAAGTTGTGAAATACTGGAACTTTCTAAAAGATCATCAGGTTTGCCACCCACACACAACTACATCCATGAATGAGACAGACAGACATATTCACACTAACAGAATAGAGAACAAGAACATGTAACAAATTCACCATGACTAATACCTCTGAGTAATAAAACATGCTGTCAATCATTACTCACCCAAAGAGCACTGTCTTCACTCTCATTGGTCTAAATGTGGCTGTGCTCTGCGCTTCTTCAAAGCACAGTCCCGTGACTCCCATCCTGAGGCGAATGAACAGGGCAGAGCTGCGTGTGTGTGTAGAAGAGGAAAAAAAAGGCAGCAATTACATGGACCAGGGTTGTTCTTGTCGCTGGGGTCACGGCCATCGACCCGGTCACCCCACTTTCATGTGTCCTTACTCAGGGACAGTAAACAAACATGAGTGAGAGCTCAAGCTACAGCTGCATTACACACTGCTGTGTTTTGACGCCAGTGTGCCGGGGAGATAAATGCGGCGGTAGGAGGCTGTGGTCCAGCTGAAGGTGGCAACATGCGCACCGGGTCTGTGATCCATTCGTATCTTATCCTCACATCAGCTACACCAGCTTTGTCTATCAAACTCAAATAGATGAGATCAGTGATTTGTATGTAGTCTCCTTCTCACAGCATCTGTTATTAGTTGCTTTAAGTTACTTCAGAATTAACTCTTTAACCCTCTGAAGGCAATCTTCCTTCAAAAACTTCTAAGCAGCATAAACTCTCCTGAATATAAAATATACATGATACTTTGCCATCCTTATAGTAACTAAAGCATTATAATGGCATAATTGTAAAGTTGTTTTGAAACATTTTTTTCAGGTTTAACAGATTAAGACAAAATCTCCAATAAATCCCATTATTTTCTGTCATGAAGTAGGTGTAGCATTGTGAATATGTGAAGGTGTTTTTGTCTTTGACTATATCGCACAATATGTAATATCTTCCAGTAGAGGTCTCTATGAAAACAGTGAAAACAAAAGACGTAGTTTGATGATTTTCTGAAGTAGCGTGGGATCATGGGATTTGTTTATTTTATTGTAATAAAGCCACCATTGCAGATGAAAATCTGTTGGACTGACTCAGGCAGAAATGATCGCAAATGAGATAAAGTATTATTCATGTTAACTTTGGTCATATTTTTTCTTCCTTACTCTCTTACTTGCTTTGCGCTGGAGGTTAGCAACATTTGGGATAATGTGAGTTTACAGTGCAACAAAAATATAATAAAGACAGTCAATTTAGGACATTTTAAAGTGAAAATGTTACATATTGTATGTTTCAGTCTTTCACTTAATTAAATTGTCTGGCATTACCAGGTTTTTACCTGCAGCGTTTGCAGACATTTCATCCAATCTGACCTGCTGGCACGCTTTGTAAAATTTCTCTTTGTTGTTAGCAGTAATTATACTAATGAGTCATTAATTTATTTATTTGGTAATGACCTGCTGGGTTGAAATTATCAGAGTGCTTTTTGCGCCTCTAATGACTCCTGTAGTCAAGTTCCTCAACGGGAAAACTTGACACCAAAGCTTTTCCAATGAGGAAATAAATCTGAGAACTAGGGTGTTGCTTCATTATTTTAACTTTCAGAGAAAGAACGCAAGAAAAAGAGGAGAAAGTACATTGATACAACTACAAGTGTGTGTGTGTGTGTGTGTATGTGTGTGTGCGCATGCATGTGTGTACGTGGGTGGTTGCACAGGAACAGTGCTAGAGGCCTGAGAGGGGAAGGAGAGAGCCCCAGTTACTGAATAACCCAGAGCAGCAGTCCCATACTCACCTTTCCCCTAATAGCCCTTCACCTTTCGAACCACGTGAAGTGGGCCTGTATGCTGACTCCCTAGAGTGTGCACTCAAGCACACACACACACACACATCAGCACCAAGAAAGCTTAGCCAGTGACAGAGAATCACAGCAGCACACACAAACACAAGAGCATTAAGTAGAAGTTTCCCTTGACAGCAGAGCAAGCAGAGCAGCAGCAGCTTAGAGCTGGAACATGTGTCATTTTCACTGTCCCATAACAAAATGCCCAGAATGTGCTGTGTCTGTTAAGATTCTGTGTGGTTCTTGGTCAGTTCTCCTGGCTCAACACTGACCTCACTGTGTAAAGATTTTTGAGTTTTAAAACTCACTTTCATGCATTTCACAGCCCAGA
The DNA here is from genome assembly GCA_029814675.1 of Acanthurus coeruleus. NCBI lineage: Eukaryota > Metazoa > Chordata > Actinopteri > Acanthuriformes > Acanthuridae > Acanthurus > Acanthurus coeruleus. The sequence goes on along the minus strand of JAPZDT010000023.1, from coordinate 20,666,650 downwards.
CACCAATTAGCCTTAGTTAGTCCTCATCAGTGGCCGTTCAGCAGATTAAGCAATATAAAGTTTATATTGGAGACAGCTAGCATTAACATTTTGTTACTCTGTTACCATTTTTAACATCCAAATTAGCGCATATGTGCAGTTTGTTTTTTGTTTTTTTTTAAAGTGGGGTTGGTAACACTCAAAGAAAGGACTGTGTGGTGGAAATCAGGAAAGACTAAAAAGCAGCATGTTGGCTGGTGACAATCTTAAGGTGGTTGCCTTTGTTGTGTCTTTTACTTGAGTCTATTTTTCAAACCTAGTCCTAATGTTTGTGTGTTGTTTAAATGAAGATGGATGGAGCGTGTTTATCTCCAGGTCTCATGGAGCCAGTAACTCCTTGTTTGCTCTTTCTCTCAAATCAGAAGAAGCTCCCTCACCTCACCTTACTTCTCAGCCATGATGCCTCTTACAAGATATAAAGAACAAAACCCAAACTGTAAGAAACAGTTATATTCAGATCAGTCACATCACTGCTGATTGGAGCTGGAGCCAGTGATAACTCTTGATGACTGCCGAGTCATTTGACCCTGGAATGGATCCCAAATGTTCCCATTAGCATTGAAGAAAAACCTGATATAAGTAAGGTTTGTTTTCTAGTTTGAAAGGGGATCATGGTATGCTGCCGTCTTCTTTTCCTTTCTTTTTACACCATAAAATGAGGCATTGCAATGGCATTGCAGGGCAAACTTTTGTTGCCAGATGCATCAACACTTAAACAGACTAATTCACAATTTGAGCACATGATGAGACTGTTTAATCAGATTTGCTGCAGTTTAGCTGTATTAATAGTTAACTGTTCATCTGCAGTATTTTTTGGAGGATACATGCAGGGTAGTTAATTCCTGTCGTGCAGGCACAGAACATACATGTATGTCAGCAATCAGCCAGCTATCAGCTCTAGTGTTTGAAACTATCAACAGAAGGCATGTGGCCATAGTTCTTTGCGATTGGCTACCTCCTGAATTTGAGAAATAAAGCCTATTTAAATTTTTTTAATGGACAGATTGCCAAAACCAAAAAACATCACAGACTCTAACCCTAACCCCTATGAATGTTACTAAACCTGAACACTCTAATGGCTGTATTTTTGACATATTCTTTAATTACCAAGCCAGAACATGTAAGTTCATTAGTAAGTGATAGAGTTATACTGCTTCAAAGTGAGGCTCAGCTGACCTTTGTGAAGCTTAAAGTACAGTTGAATACGACTGTATGAAGAAGTGTGTGGGAATGTGTGTACCACTCATAGCAGAAAGCCACTCCTTCCCATTGTAGCGGCTGAATGAGTAAGATGTCAATGGAAAGTATGAGTCACTAACCTACAACTCACAACAATAATATTTAGCATAAGTAGGGAACTCGGAGCAGTCTGCACAAGGTAGATTGGTGATTAGTGGCTTTATACGCAGACTGGGAGTGGCTGTGACAAAACTGCTGGCCTGACATCATTAATCCATCACAGCCCACACACTCTCCATGCCAGACTGGTAAGGGAGGTACCGACTAAAAGACGGGCTGCTAATTCAGTCCAGGGTGAGGAGCAGAACCAGAGCGATCCAGATCAGCCGCACTGAAACGTTCGCTGGTTCCCGCGTCGTATGGGTGTGACTGGGAGCTTTTCTGGTAATGCCCTGTGTGAGAGAAAAAAAAAAATAAAGGAGTGTGCTTTCTCCCACCACAGAGTGCATTCCTCCAAGTCATTACGTACATTCTTTGTATTTGTTGTGTGAGTAATGACTGAAAAAATGTGTTGTGTCAAAAATGAAAGACAAAAGTAAAAATATAGTTCAAGCTCAAGTTAAAGTATATTTCTTATTTACAGGGTATTTGAATAATAGTAGTATTGAATAAAGTATTAATGCCAATTCCGGTTAAGATCAACCCTGTACTCATTTTATGGATATTTGAATAAACCAGCCATGTTGACTGAGACTGCTTGGAAATGAGAAATGTGGATGAGGAGCTCCAGAACTTGACTCTACTGAAAGTTCTAAAACAAGTTTTTTGTATTTCAGCAATAATCTCAAAGCATTAGAGACTCTGTGGATTGTGGAGTGTGGAGGGAAAGCAACATTTATGAACTGGTCACATAAGTACTTTTTTATGTTGTGAACCCCTTGAAACAGCAATAAGCACAAAATAACTATCAAGAAACAGGATAGTAACTTAAATTTCTATGAGTTTTTAAAAAAGTATCCATATCTTTTTTATTTGTATTGTCACATTTTTTTAGTGGTTTTTCAACCTGCTGAATGGGCTGTTATTTATACACACTGCTGTTTGCTTCTTCAAACATTCAAACAGGAAAAAACTATATAAATGAGATACCCTAAAGCCCAGTGAAGTCCTCAGTATCAAGCATACATTTCACCTTAAAGTAAAATATGCACTGTTTCCACATTTATCTGTCTTACACAACAGTCTTTGTTATATGTTGAGGTATGTACCAACATTATATTGAATGTTTCTAACAATGAAGAAGAAGAAATCTGATTGTTTCAGTAACAACGAATTTCAGTGTATTGCCTGTGACTAACTTCCAGTTAGGCACCAGTCAGATTAAGGAAAGTGGCCAGTAAATATGACTAAACGTGAGTAAAACTTTAAAACATAACCTCAACCATTAAAATTTCTGCCTGAGTCAGTCAGTCAGATTGTTTTATATGCATTAATGGCTTTAAAAATGAATTTCACAATCCCATTACTGTACGCCACATTATGTCATCAAACCTACTTTAGCTTTCATTGTTCTGATCAGCAGAAATTTTCATATTTTTGTTGAAAGACGGTTAAAATCAAGCACAATGCTGACTTTTCTTCAGTGCAAAAATATCTGAGCAACAATTTTGTTTTCCTCCGATACGTCAGCAATAATGACACAAATTGCTATTTTCAAGGTAATAGAACTCACATGCGTGAGTGTCAGATGTAGCACTGACTCTGCTGCTCCTCCCTTGTCACAAGAGAGGACCAGTAATTATCCCCTAGATTCTGCAGAAACTTCCTCATTTCAAAATAAAATCATTTCTGCAACTCAAATCTCATGACAGCAAACAAGAAGTTAAATATGAGTTTGACCAGTTTAAAAGGAAAATGAGAGGAAACTGGTTTTCTGTTTATCAAACCTTTGCAGTAATCTTGTTTTGGAAAGATTATAAAAAAAAAAAACAGCCTCTATGTGCAATAGAAACTAAGTGTTTATGTTGTACACATGAATATTGTGTAATCATTCAGTTTTACAAATCTGCCCGGGACTGCATTGAGGTTAAAGCTCAAATACGTGGTGTTGACTCAGAAAATGAATCATGGAACCTGTGGAGAGCCCAGATCATCTGAGCAGCTGTCCCAACAAGCTGGGGGCTGGGGCCAGATCAGGCCCTGTTTTCACTGCGGAGGGGAGAGAAGAGAGGAGAGAGAGGGATCTGAAAACTTTCCACAGAATGCTTTTTGAACAGTCAGTTTCAAACTGTGGAAGCGAATCAAATCCATGCAGAGAAAACAAGCTTTCAGTGTTTAACACAGAAGCAGAGAAGGGCTGTTATTATTGAATGACTGGCATGGAGGGTAAACTCTCCGGCCATTTCCTCCCATTCATGCACCGAAAGGTCCTGACTTTCTCTTAAGTGATATCTTGGCTGTGGCATATGAAATGCTCCAGATTGATCAAGAAGTAGGAAGCTGTGTTTGACCTGGAGTAGGAAATCACCGTAGGAAGTTAGATAAAATTCAAGAATGGCTTGCACAAAACACTTTTCCACTTGTCTTGCTGTGTGATTTATGGGATTGGTGTTGTTGTTGCCATCGCCTGGGTTCAACATCCATAAAGGCAAATACTGCAAAAATATCAACAAGATCTGTTTTCAAATCTTTTGTCTCACAACCTTTATTTTTACTGGAGTACAGTTTACCTGTTATGCAGTCTCATGCAAGCCCGTTCCTTGCCAAGAAAGGAGCAGCATCTCTATGTTGTACTTATTTTGTTCAAACTTTGCAAAAACGCAGTATTTATGGCATTGTGAGCCCAGAAGCTGGCTTCTAATTACATTTTTTTGTGCGAGATGAAAGAAAAAGTTGTTTTGAAGGTATAAATTATGGTTGTCGTGGAAACAGTGTGATTTTAGCTTGGCGCTCTCATACGTGGGTGGCCCAAACATGTGAGTCAGCGAAACAGACCACTCGGATTGCATCTGCTGTCACGATATGAGAGAGATCGTGAACTCTAACTATTTTCTATTCCCTGAAGAGTGGCCATATGGCCAAGCCTCCTTTCTGCCGGTGCAGTCGTCAGATTGGGTTGTCTGGTTTGGTTCGCACCACATTAGGGCTCAAAGATAAAGAAACACTCAGTCAAATAGATCTGGAGCAAGAATATGCTGCGTTATACAACAAGAGAGAATAATAAGCATGTATTGCTGCCGTGCCTATCACTCAAAGTGTTTGCTTTGCTACCTCAGTGCACTCGAACAATTGAACTTTCCAACCCAAAAAAAAAAAAAAAAAAACCTGAACAGGTGGATCCCTGTTCCAGTTTCTAATTTCACAGTTAGTGAAAGTTCAATCTAGACAAGAAGACAAAGTTAAAAGCAGATTTCATAACATAAGCGATCTTCAACACAGAAATCTACGGACAGACGATAATTGCACGGAGAAAGAACTGGACTTAATTCAAACCGCTCTATTTTCTAAATGAATGTCATGTTTCATTAGTTGACTCATTAGTTTACTTAACCATCAAGCTATACAGGGTTGCTACTACAAGAGCTAATCACTCATTTCATGAAAGTAAAACAGATCTCACATGTTGCAATCATGGAGTTAATGCCATGATTTTTTGGGGGCACACATTTGTTTGCCTTCTTGCTGGGAGGTAAATGAGGAGATTTACAACGTTGTCATGTTTGACTGGTTAACATGAAGCTTAATCCAGCGGCCTGTTTGCTTGTAGCTTAGCTTAGCACAGAGACTGGAAATGAGGAGCTCTGTCCAAAGTTAACAAAATCCATCTGTCACCACCTCTTAAGCTAAAGCTCACATTATTTCTTGTTTACTCCAAGCTTCATATTGAGTACACTCTCTGATATGGCCGTCGTTGAAGTAAAAAGAAACAACACAGGTATAGTCATAAAAGGATATGATTAAATCATTTAAACCCTTTTTTTCATTTGTGACTTATTTTTACTTCTTGTCAACTCTTTTGAAGAAGCATAGCTCAGATATTGGTAACAACAAAGTCTTTCTTTTAAGATGGCCGTTACCACACAGTCTTAGACACCTTAAAAAAATCTTAACTATTTGTCTGTCAGACACAATAGAAAATGTTTGGCATCGATATCCATTAAAAAATGCCCTTGGGTTAAAGTATGTTGGGTAATTAAGAATCTTTCTGACGGCATACTGTAGAGGCAACTCTCCTCTTGTAGACAGTGAAAAGGCTGGAACACTGATGAGTTCAGGGAGTCATACAGGCAGCCGTAGCTTTCCACCTGCTCCCTGGCTCAGGCACTCATGGGAGCAGGTCTGGTTGCAGCACTTTGGCCCCTGGAGATGCCAGGCTACACAAGGCTTTGTCCTGACTTGCCAGCTTACACTCAAACTGACTCCCACCGTACAGGTCAGGCCTGTTTTCTTCTGTCTAGCCTGGAGCCGTGCACGGGATAATTAGCAAACTTTCAAGGATGAATATAACATTAGATTGACTGTAACACCTGAGCCACCAAGGTTCTGTATGCAATCTTGTGTGAAAGGTTGGCTATGTGTGAAACTGGTCTTGCATCTGTTTTAGTGCCAATTCTACAACTTTTAAGTGCCCTGTTTTGTTTTTTGACATAAATATCATAAATGTCCATTTAACAAATGTGGGTTAAACTGATGGAAAGTGGAAAGTGGTTTATTGTTTTCTCTTATGCTTTTTATAAGGATACAAAACTATTAATACAGTAATTAGTTACAACCAACACCATCAATTTGTGGTATTGTTACATAAGTGTTACATAAAACAACAACGTCACTAGAAGCGCTTGACATACGCAGGCAGTTACTTTTGAGCAATGATGGCACAAACAACGCTGTGGTATTATCAATCATTAACTGCTTCAGTAATTTGCCCCACTGATTTGCAGACATTTTCAGTTGCTGCTCTGATTCTTGAGTTAGCTGCTAACTGCTAAAAGCTGTTTTTTGAATAACCCGCTGGTTTGTCACACATTTAACACATCCTCAAACATCCACAACCTCGTCCCGGGGTGCTGTGACCCCCAATTCAGCTTTTAAAACTTTTATGAATAGTAAAGCACACTTTCAGTGCAGTTTTAAACAGGCTGTGTAAAAGGAGCATATGTAAGTCCACTTGATGCTGCATTATCATGGTCTCACTGGGAGGCACAGGCCCTTTGGGGACTCATAATGTCTACCATGCATTCTCTATAAGCCCATCCAATCTACAGCTGAAAAGCATTAGCTAATAGTCCTGACAGGAGGTACTCCACACAGTGTAAGAGTATGGCTCCATTACATGAGACCTGTGGGCATCAGCTGGGAAAACAAGCATAGACTGCCAACGGATCAGGTCCACATTCCATCCTGAGCTGTGCTAAGGGACAAAACAGACCACCAATTCTCACACATGGCAGAAGTGGTTAGCGTGAGAGTAAGGGTGAGGTCTACAGAGGCGCACGGTTGGCGGTGCTTCACAGAACTCCTCTGCTTTGATATGTATCTCATGTCATGGCCAGGTTGTGCGCGGCCGTGAGAATGCCTCTGTGAGAGAAGAAAACAAAAACATACATCTCACTGACTTCAGCTAGTGTCAGTTGTAGGCTAGTCTGTTTCTAATAATTTGAGGGACGGACTGGCGGTGTAAGGCCCAGGTGCTGACAGACCTCCCGACATGCTGAGCAGGCTCTCTGGGCCCATGCTGTGCAGGCCTGGCTGGGCCCGGCTGGACGGCTGAGTGCAGGTTGCCCAGCAGGCTGTGTTGTCTCAGCCTTCAGCCAGGGATGATAGATGGAGCTGGAAACGCTCCCAGAGAGGGGCTGAACAGTGAGCACATATGTGGTAAGACATGGCAGGTGGTGAGCGCTGACTTGACAGCAATTAAATGTACAAATCTTTGATTAAACTCGTGGGAAGGCAGTCATTAGCAACACTGAATCGGTTCTCCCCGAACACTCACACACACATACTGTCTCACTGTCTTTCTCTCACCAACATGCATATATCAACACACATGAGCATCTTTCATCCTGAGTAATACGAACAACATCAGTGAGGTGTTTCTCTTAGTGACTGATAAAGTATATTCTTTTAAAGAGGCAGTTTTTTTGGTTCCATATCTTACCATTGTTTTTATTTTTCTGATGTTTCCAGAGCAAGGCATTCATTTTGTAATTTGATTTAGAGATTGCCTTTAGCGATTTTAAACTTTACAGGAACTGCTTATTTGAATGTCGCTTAGAATCAGCAATCTTTCTTCAGTATGTATGACACAATGATAGCTTTCTTATGCTTATTGTTTTATCTCACTGTGCACTTTTTAACGAGTCAATGAAAGAGCAGAACATAACTAAAACGTCTAAAAATGTTTGAACAGCCTGAATCTGAATCGTTTAAATGTTTTTCATGCATTTATAAGGATGTTGTGACAACACTGATGATTTACAGTAAAGTGCAAAAGATCAGCAGGAGTGATAAGACAACCACACATGGTTTAAAAACAACGTCCTCTGCAATTTGGTTGAAAGTGAAACCAAAAGTGAGCTTTTATGATCATCTATTGTAATGTAAGTTATACATGCACAGCAAAGTGTGTTCATGATTTACATATTCAGTACAGAATACAGCACAGAAGGGCATTATTAAATCATTGAGTAGTTTCATAGTCATGAAAGGAGAAACGGTGTAACAATTGGCCAGAATTCATGTTTAAAACATCCAAAAAATGAACTATCATAATCAACAAAACATGAAGGAGCACTAGTTCAAATGTTATATAGTCAATGTATTGTGTTGCTTGGATATCTGCCATAAGTTTGTGTACTGACCAGCTTACCCTGACTCAAACTGTCTCAAGTGTCATTAAAGCATCAAACCACTGTGAAACACACTTCATTCAAACTCATTAACAGCAGAAGAAAATAATATAACCAAAACTGTCTTGGTTTGTTTTTTCTTCAACCAACACTAACTCTTTTTGGCAAAGAAAAATCTTGAAAAGCATGTTAGATTACAATAGATAATCTGGATAGTGTCTAAACTGCCATAACACGTGACTGTAACTTCCAAATATGTTTACTTCTAAATATTTTTTAGTTTTAGTTTTTTAGTTAGTATGCAAGAATTCTAGGCTTGTTCCCGGACCAATTTGATGCTTGTATTGTTGCACCGTGCACGCCGTCACATCCCCATATTGCAGCAAATTATCGAGTGAATAATGCCATACATAATGTGAATGATGGACAAGACTATGAAAAGATTAGTTGAGGTTGAAAATTCTCACAGGATTCCACAAGCTGATGAAAAGAATGGTCAGAAAAAGCATCATTCAGGTTGTTTGCGTCCCTTCTTAATCCCCATGAAGAGTTAAAATGGACATGTGTAATTTGTACATTGCCTGCCACAGACATGTGATAAATGCCGTGCTACTCAAACTAAATGCTCACCATCACAGCACATCACTTATTCTGCTTTGAAATGTTCTTTTAAAATGTGTGTTGGAAGTCAAATGAGGTCTTTGACACGTGAACAAGCTGCATCTGTAAACCTTAAAGTAAAAAACATCAGAATGTTTCTCTGTAATTAATTGTGCCCAGTTGGTTCACTAAAGGTGCTATTTGTGTAATTTTAGCACAGATTACAGTACAATTCCTCTGTAGAGGTCAAATAAGTACTGCATGGACGGGGTTGGGGTTTAACTTAAACTGTGCTATGGAACAGGACTATACAGCAGTGCAATAAATGTTGACTTAAAGACACGAAACTGTTCCCATACTCGAAGTTGAACTGAGGCCGCCTGAGTGAAAACCAGGAATCCTAACCGCTAAATCATCTGAAACCTCCATCATAAATACTGCATTTTACTTTGTGACCCATCAATTAAGGCAGGGTCAAAATGATTTGAAGCAGATTTGAGCACATTTTTTATCCACACTTAAACAAAGTCATGAGAGTTATAGAGAGGCATTGCACTGAAATTTGTGCTAAAATGTTACAGATGCATGGCATGTTTAATCCTAAATTAAAAGTAAAACTGCGAGCCCTAAGTCTCAGGTTATCCGGATTAATCAACCCTTATGTGTCTTTGGGAATTAAAAGAACTCAAACTGAGAATGCTGTTAAATATAATATGCCAAAGAGTCATGTCATAGTTAGCGACGCTCTTTCCCAGGAAAGAGGTACATCTATACATCAGTCTCACACATGAGGTAAAGGTGTCACCTGTACGCACAGTGTATCACACACCTAACAAGTCCCTCTGGAGTTGCCACTGTCTTCCTGAGAGACTCAGAGTGGTAATTGCCATCCTCTCCCAAGCTCACTAATGAGGACATGGTCATTCTCCAAACCCAAGTTGTCCCAGGTTTGAACATATCTCACTGTCTATATCCCATAATCCCATTGTCTAGGAAACAGAGGAATGCTTGCAGCGCTACGACTGAGAAGTCTCCTGTGAATTCAGTCAGTTTCAGTTGCCACAAAGGATTACTGAACACAAATCACAGCTGCAGAGCAAATTAAATGCTTTCACTTTAACCTTTGTTTTGCATCGTGGAGTCTAACTCAAATTATCTTTAAAATAAATACACCTAAATACCTGTAAATTTACTATCTGAAGCTCAAAAGTAAACTATCTGTGGAGAGATTTGTGTTTTTGGAAGCACATTATCCATCATATTTTGCAGAATTTTTTATAATGTCATTACATTTTTGTAAAAACAGAAGACTTTATTTACTCTGTAAAATCTCAAATGTCTTTTTGGAACAAAGATCTCCATCTCCTGTGCCTGGTGAACGTGCTGCTCTGCTCCTTTCATGGGGATCTGTCACCGTGGAGATGTGAAGGTGCTCCCTCCCTGCCAGAGCCATGAGAGACAGACAGCACATCCCACGGGACCAAATTTATCCCCAGAATTACACAAGTTGACTCTTGATGATGATGAGATAATCAGAGACATGGTGCTCAATGTGACGCTGCTACATTTCACTCATGATCTGCTTTGAATTTTAAATGATCAGAGACAAACTTTTTAATTACATGGAGCATTTTATGTAAATGTGTTTATGAGCTCTCCTCTTTTAATTGATAGCCTGACATTTAATATGAATAAAAAATAGTCTATGCATCTTTTATGGTACCCTTTTGTCCCAGGATAATCTTTTAGTGCAGGATGCAGAGTGGAAGCAACAAAAACAAAGCGACAGTTTGAATACTGTTGCACTGACTATCTTTTTTCTACATGTTGGACCTATGCTGACTGTGCATGTGGTGGAAAGGTGCAGAAGTGTCACCAGTTTCAAGAAATACAAACTTCTTCCAAACAAAAAGATAGAAGAGGAAGATTATAAAGGGCTTTAGAGCTGCAGAAACGGAGTAACCAAGAGTGTTCAGTCAAACTAATGATTAATTATCATGCTCAAAGA
>JAPZDT010000023.1:20540089-20553727 GCA_029814675.1 Acanthurus coeruleus | reverse complement strand
CTTGTATGTTTTGTAGTTTCCTACACATCTGCACATCAGCACATTATCTATGAAGAATTATATTGCCATAACTAACAGGAAGTTCAGGTTTAAAATTTCCCTTAAGTGCTGAATTCCATTGTGATCAGTTTATACACAAAGCTAATCTTCCTAATACTGTTAATAAACAAAAGCCACCAAACATTTTACTCAAACTCAATAGGAAAACTAAAAGTAAGAACTTAAAAAAACAGGATCACAATGCAGACTTATAACTTAACAGCTCCAATAGTGTTTTTGTTAACATAATTCATTAAAAACTATGTCAGGGTGATGTGGTATCTCTCACATATTGTAGTGTATGCACACAGTTACTAATTATTCCAACTTTCTACCTGTGTCCAGTGCATGAGTACATGTTTCATACAGTGAACACACAGTACATGTAAAAAGATTAAGAAGTGCTGTTTATTTCAATGTGTATGTAAAGTGTGACATCGTCCTCAACATCCTGTCACAGTTTTACACTGTTTGGCCAGACTTCCACATCAGGCCTTAGATGTTTTTCGGATGGAAAACTAAATCTTTTGATCATTTGCCACAAGCCTGCTGAGTTTCCTTCACATTAATTTCTACCTTACTTCAGCCTAATTTCTTTTTGTCAAACTGTCAAACGAAGCTACCTCTTTGATGTATGCAAAGTTAATCAAACAGTTTTTTAGCAACTAATTATTCATCAGTGTTCCTAAGCGATGTGTCTTTGACATTATTATGCTCAAACAAAACTATAAATGTGACAAATATCAAAAGGCAGTTAACCTAAAATGCATTTCCTCACTAGGGAAATTTAAGTCCCTGACTATTTAAGTTGCTGTCTTGCTAAATGAATAAATTGTAAATGTTCAATAGCAGAAGTCCCAGTTCTTGATGTGTAAGATTCTCATGAAATGCTCTGCTGAGTATCTCAAGTAGTCAGTTCACACGGATGAAGGCTTAGCTGCATCATTTTTTATTTGCATAAAAAGAAGACTGCATTTTCATCTTTTTTTTTATTCAGTTTCAAGGCTTTAAAGCTGTTAAAACATTCACTCTCTTCATATTAACAGGGGTAAAATAAAAGAGCCCGATTCGGATTCTTTTTTATTACTAACAGACCATACTTCTTAAAAAAAGCTGCTATCATTTTAAGTCTTTTCCGTCAGACACCTGAAAGCCTTTACAAAGTAGAAAGAAGATGCTTTTATGATTTAAAGTACAAATTTGTGTTATTAAATATAAATATATTTGGGTCACTGCAGTTGCATACTTGTAATTTATATTTACGAGTATGTATTGTCTTTCTCAGGAGCAACCAAACTTTACTTGACAGCTTATCATTTTATCTTATATAAGATTTAATCTTGTCATTTGACACTGTCACTTTAACATGCAATAACTGATTTATCTTACAACTGTGAGGCAATTGAAACGAGTTGGGAGGGAAACATCAACGTATTACAACCTTTTTAGGATGAAATGGGAAACTTACTTTTTTACACATTGATATGGAGCAACATTGGCTTTCATTCTGATTCATTTTTTAGACTGACTGATAAACAAAAGTACAGTATTCATTTTTTTTATTCTAAAAGAAAGAAAATACAAATCATCACACAGCTAAAGGATGAGTTAAAACAGGCTTATAAATCTCTTTAAAGCAGAGGGACAAGCTGCAGATTCACTTCAAGTGAACATTTGTGCTAAAATTATTATTTGATCAATTTTATTGTAAAAATTGGGAGACATTTAAAGGTCTAGTATGCAGAATTTAGCTGCATCTTGGTGGCAAGACTACGGAGTGCATCACAGAGAAAAACTGAATATTCCTCCGATTATTCTGTTGTATTATTCAGGTGATAATACACACAATATAAGAAACATATGAGTACTGTGTTCCATTTCTGCCATATTCTACAAACAGATGGCCCTAAATCCTACACACTGGATATTTAAGTTAACTATACAGGCAAATTATTAATACCTAAGAATGAAAGCCAGCAGCATTCTGCTGGTAACCAATACACAACTTAAAAAATTTTGCAGTTTGCAATTTTTTTTTTGTGACATTAATGTGGAACGTGTGAGCCTGCTGTCACTGTTGTTAAAAGACAGCACAACCTGCAGGTCTGATGTCACTCAGGAGAGGACGACACAGCCGTTTCACACAAGATATATGAGGCTGAGACGCATCAGCATTTTTTTAGCTCTGCTTTCCTTCTTCAAACTTTGCCATCGCATGCTCTGATGAACACTACTTTTCTGATTACTGAGTTTCTGAAAAACTCCGGGGCTGAAAATATGTTGTGGCACCATGACAACCAGCAAGCTGTTTCAATTTGTGTGAAAACAAAACATAAAACAAAGTCAATGTTAATGTTGATGTGGAAATACTTTGCTGAAAACACACAATAAATGGGCATCGATATGAGAAATCATGCACAACCCTTGGCATGTCTCAGGACACCCCAAAGTGATGCGGGACCCACTTTGGTAATCATTGATCTATTTAATGGTTGCTGTTAAAACTAAATATCCTTTCAGTTGGTGCTTAGTTACAACCCAAAACAGACATTAGCATTTTAATTAAAACCAGTCACTGACATGGATCTTATCCATTAGAAAAAAAATAAATAATCCAGATTGTTTTATTTGAGGCATAGATTGTTTTTTAATCTTAAATTATTTTCTTACTAGTGACTTGACAGTAACTGCTGTAAAAATTAAAAAGCCTGGTACTGAAAGGACGGACATACCATCTCTGAATAAGGTGCACTTATGAAATGTTTATAGGTGCTAAATGTTTTTTTTTAAATGGCAAATCATTGATTTACTAATGTTTCAAACATCAGTTTAGAACAATTAATACAACACCTTTTAGAATGCCAGGTTATGACACTGTTCTTTTGGGTTTTTGACATTAATTTCTCTGGAGGACAAATTTTCTGGACTATTTGACTCTCTGGAAAAGAGCTGCAGATCATGTGGAGAAAAATAATTTTAGGACTTATTAATATGTACAACCAGGGACTTGAAAGTGAGGCACTAGTGAAGCTTTGTTACTTTATAACTGACTGAAAATTTGTATCTAAAGAATTGACGATTTATTAAAATGAATCCCATTAACTTTTATTACAAGACATGAAAAGCAGCAGCAAAAGGAATATTTTCACAACCTGTCAGCCAAAAGCTTTTCTAGTTGATGACGTGTAGCTTATCTATACATTTGTTTTCAACCAATAATAAAGACTTGTTAAATTTACAAACTCCTTTTCAAGGGTGCATCACTTCTCTGCATATAAAGTAGAATCCATCTGAGCCACGTCTGTTTCTTTTTTATTCTCATTTTTTGTGTCTGTTCTGAGCAATAAGGACATTTTTCTCTCATTGATTTTTCTGTGAGAAAGAAATGCAAAAAAATATGAGGAAATGGGGAAAAAGACAAGACTGAAAGAACTAAAGAGAAGCCACATGACAGCAGTCCAGGGCTGGATTTGTAAATGCAGGGTGTTACAGTTACATGTTGCTTGTCACAGCGTATCGAGCCACCGGGCTGCTCCTGACTCTGCTGGCTTCGTCCAATTCTCCGTCTGAGTGATGCGTTCATGAAGGATATGAGAGTTTATTATCGCCCACTAACGAGGAAGCTGAAGAACTGACAGACCCATTAAAAAGACAGGAGAGGAGAAGTTTTCGCAGACTTTGAAAGCAACAGTTGTTAAATAAAACATGGATGGTGTGGGCAACTTTTGCAGCCCCCGCAGAGGCTCTTGTCTGATTATTCTTGTCAAAACCAGGTAGGTGTGAGGAGGAGGAGGAGGAGGAGAGGCAGCATCTTTGTGCAAGATTATAGGACCACTGTGCAATCTCTCCGAGGGAGCCTATAAGGGGAGATACAGTATGTGCAGAGGGGCTTAAGACCCCCCCCATCAGCCCCTTTCCTCTCACTTCCTCTTCATTCCCCATTAATCCATGATGGTGCCAACATTAGCAGATGACTTGTTAACTAAACTTCACATTTTGGCCAAGAGGGACGTGGGTGAAGCAGTGGTGTTTGAATTAATGAGAGTTAGAAAAAGATTTAAGAGAATGTGGAATTTGAGTCCTTAACTGATGAAACCTTAGCTAATACGACGGAGGATCTCTGTCTGCGTGAAAGAGGAAGAGGCTTTTTAACTGGGGTTAAATAATGCCGCATTGATGCTCCAAATAGCAGTGCGAGCTTTGCCAGACACATTTTTGATAGATAATAGCTCTTCGTTCAGCTCTTAATAAAAAATAATAACCTCTATCCATAAACTGCAATACTTCCAGTATTGATCTGGGAAGGTTCAAGTTGAGTTCAGATAAACAACCGGCTCATCAGGTGCTGTGTCAATGCTGCTAATAACTGAAACAGCTTAAGTGCAGTGCCTTGAGGTATTTATTATTTTGCTAAACAAACTGAAAACCATGGAAGAAGATGAAGGATGACTGTGCACACCACTTCACAGACTTCACTGTCCTCACGCATTAATTGGATTCATTAACATAAGATCTAACACATGCAATCAGCCGAGTTACAGTTGAAGAGCTCGGGTATCGGTGCTGATCCTCACTAATTCATCCCTGACCTTATTCATAAACATCTTATTGCCTTTCAGCATTTTAATCAAGAAAAAAACTACTTCAGGAAAAAAAAAGGAGGCAAACGTGAAAGATCCTGGAGCACCCTGCTTAAAATGCACATCATTGTTTCTTTCTATATTTCAAGGGCCGACAAAGTTCATGCTATTAGCCTAAAGCAGTCTCCATGATGGGAGCCCAGTAGTTCATTCTCCCAGATATTTTTCTCCCCTCCATGACGCCGTGCGAGTTTAAGAGGCATGCACATAAAAAAGGTAGGTTCTTACGCCATGAATAATGCACATTGTTTGCTGGGGAATCTGAAAGCGCTGTAGATTTCAGATTCACATAACGTTCAATGACTCCGGGATAACATGCCAGCATGAACAGACTAAAATGCACAGAAGCCAAATCTGATCTCACAAACAAAGCCTAATGTGGGGAAGAAACTGGCAAACAATGGATACCATCTCCTGATAGACGGATCCAGCCTTTTTTAAAAAAAATGCAGTCCTATAGATCACTTTTTTGACTGTGCATTAAGATCCAATAATATTGATGAGGAGGATAATAAATTATAGAGCAGTGGTTAAGCTGAGAGGCTCAGACTCTCAGGGAGATGGTATTTTTTCCTTTTTTAACCAGAAAAGTATCTTTCTTTCAAGACAACACACTTCATCCTCATTAGAGTGGTTCTAAAGGATCCTCACTAAAAACACTATTTAGAACTATCTAAAGACAAAACACTAACACACTGTTGGGTATTTAATGTTTAAAGCAGGTTATGTGTGACTAAACTATTGACGGACCATACAGATGTTATGCATATGAAATGTAATGTTATTCATGTTATCGCTTTTAAACATATGCCTTTCCTGCTGGGACACGTCCAGTTATGTCCAATCAAACATGACTACACCAATCATGACATCAACACACCTAAACAGGGACATGTACCAAAGCTATGTACTACATATAAACAACATGCAAATGCCATACATGTTAAGATTGTTAGTACACAAGAGATGAGCCATGCTACAGGCAAAATAAATTTGGACACAACAAAGAGAAAGAAATATGTTTGTCCAAAGTTGTAATCCTTGATTTTTCACTTTCCGAGTTATTTCTGGAGCTGTCTCATCACCGCCCACGAGTGCTTTTGATGTTTTTCAGCCGTGAGCATCTCCTCCATTAGCCTACATATGTACACCGCACTGGGACAATGGTGTCCATCAACAGCACACTCAAAAATCATTTAGTATGCATACTGACATTTTTGAGTATACTTAATTTTGTCACTTTGTCAGTGTGAATGTACAAGATCCTCCAACCACGTTAGAATTAGTATGCTGAGTGGGATGGTTATACAGCATAGGCTATTGGAAAAGTGGTCTAGAGAACAGACTCGACTACAATGGCCCTGGACTTATAATTGGAGTGTGTCCATATTTGGGACTGAATGATGTTCAACAAAAGATGACCTTTGATGCGCAAAAGAAATATTTACCTTTATGGAGTTTTGGCGACCGTTGAAAGGCTGGAGCTCTGTGAAGAACTCTGTGTTGTGGTCCAGCCGTCCGTGACCCCCATACAGAGTCTCATCTGAATCCAGCTTGATTTTGTATCTGACGGAGATTGAAGTTAAGGAGCAATTGCAGTGGGAAACTAGATTATAAGATCTAAGACATAAGAAGCAAAAGAGACGGTTTTATCACCAGCGCTTTTGCTGTGCAGACTTGGTTTAGCAGTGCTGAGCTGGTTTATATTCATTGAAATCCTCACATCCATCAGCATTCATCTCCCCTTTGCAGCTCTATGAAGTGACAGTGCGGAGCCCTAACAGACAAAGAGAAGGCTGCCTGAAATTAACTTAAGTATAAAAGTGATTTAGCTGTGGCTCAACCTTCTAGCCTGCCTGTTGAATTTATCAAATCTACTGCATAAATCATTAATTCAACCAAAAAATGTGATAATTTGATCCAAACAAATGATGAGAAATGCCAAAAAATAGCTTATATAAAAATATCCACTCCTCTTGGACCTTATCTGGTTTTAATGTATTACAATGCTGTGAAATAATGAAGCTTTATTTGATACAGATAAAGAAATAGGACTCATGTATATACAAGTGAGAGCAATTACCACAATTTGACCTAAATTACATGGATAATAACACATAAAAGATTGCCAAGGTCCTCATCACACTCAGGTTGGTATTTAGAGGAGGCACCAGAAGGTATCTGCATTTACATCTGACACTGGCTTAACACTATATCAGTCCTGCACATTTGGACACTATAGTCAGTCCTATTTCTAGTGTACAAATACTATTTACCTTACCGTATGAGGTGCACACAATATATCACTTAAGCACATGATCATTTTTACTTGACCGTTTAAGAGTCTTTAAGAGTTTCACATTGTCAAAAAGCTTCCAAAGTTGTTCAACAATATGATATGTCAGGGAGGGGGCTTGTGTGGTGGAAGCTCTCTACTGAACTGAGACAGCTAAAAAGTCATAAAAAAAACTGTTACTGCCTTTGATCATGTATAGTAAAGGTGTCTTGAGTGTATGTGTGCGTGTGTGTGTGTGTCATTTGTTTTGCCACAGTGTCTCTGCCATGTTTCCGAACAAGGATGCTCCGACAGACGAGCTGGCGGATGGCAGCCTCCATAATAAGGTTACCACAGTTTCATAAAATATGTGTGTTTTTGAAGAGGAACCGAGACTGAAAGACGTTGCATGAAACATAATATATAAATCATGCCATATGCTCCAGTGAAGGCTTAAGCATACATTCACCTTTTTTACGAAAGTGCAGGATCAAATCGATGACATGATGAATCATGCCCTTCACCAGAGGTAAATGGAAAATACTGACCAGTGTGAAATCTAGATAGCTAGAGAAAAGCACCCGATGTGGCTGAAGAAACAAGACTTTCATGAAACTTCTCCTCCCATTCTGAAACTGCCTCATATTAGTATGGTCCTCATCATGTTGCTTGACAAAAAAACAAAAATGACGACTGTCAAAATGAGTTACAAGGCCGTTATTAATGTCAGAAGGAGAATTTAAGACATTTTAAAAGCTATGTTTAAAATGCGGAAAAGTGCACTTTGGAAAAAAAATTGGTATGTATATATATATGTGTGTGTGTGTGTGTGTGTGTGTGTATACACGTATGTATAAACATTTATATTTATGTGAAAACTTCTCTCCAAGCAAAGTTTAGTTTTCCTTATACCAGTCAGACATGCTTAGTATCCTACATGTGTACCTTGATGTCCATGTATAATGTTAAACCCATAAACATCTGTGCAGTGCATTATTTACTCCCATCTCTCAGAAACAGGAGCTGGAAGGAGCAGTACTGTAAGAAGCACCAGGAGAGAGGAGCAGACATGCAAACAGGCCCCTAATTGGCTGGCTGAATAATCACCTTATCTCCCCATAGGCGCTATTCTGGAGTTTGAGTGTGATCCTCAAACACTGTCTCATTCTGCCCCAGAGCCGGGAAAATTCCGCTTTTGCTGCTTGCTTGTCTGCTTTGATAGTGATGATTAAAAAGAAGTGCTGCTCTGTGCATTGTTTCTGCTAGAGAGGAAGATCCCCTCCTCCACACCTCCTCTGCCCAACAAGGCCTCTATGGTGTGTTATTGACAGAACAAACTTATTTTGCTATGACGCTTTTCCAATAACTATCACAGGAATATGGATATATATTCTTATAATGCTCCATGGGAAACTGAGGATATATTTGATTTCAAAAGGGTTAATCATCCTTGTGCATTAAATAATTCTGTGCATGGAATATGTTTGTGCATGGAATTTGGAGTGCTAGTAACACTGCAGTGCTGCTTCACACTTGGTGCATTTCCAACCTTGTGGATTGCATGTTCACTCTGGGTGTGTGTGTGTGTGTGTGTGTGTGTGTGTGTGTGTGCCTGTCTGTGGCACGGCAAGCGCTGGAAATGAAGCAGTAATTCAGAGTTCCCCAGCAAACTTCTCTGCAAGGAAGCGAGAACCAGCACAAATTGGTAGTTGGAAGGTTTGAGCGATTACGTCTTTGTTAGTGGCTACAGACGGCTGCAACAACCACTCGCAGTTCAGCTGTAAAGCATTGTAATCAATACAGCCTTTGTGAATAAAGGGACAGATTTAAGAACACAATCAATTTTGCCCAATGAGCAGAAAGAAAAGAAGGCAGTCCGAAGCTTGATGATTCAAGCCATTGATGACCTGAAAACAATCTGGCCATGACCATGATTGCAGACCAAGCCACCACTTAGTTCTTCCATCAGCCCGTCGTTTTTTCTGGCTTTATGAAAATAATAACACCCTGGCGTGGGTGAACAAGAGCCGAGCGGGATGTGTGTGCACATCTGAAGAATGTGGCTTGGCCTTGTAAGAATTCTAAATACCGTATCTTGCCTTTTCAGAGTTGACTTTTCCCTGCCTTCTGCTCAGCGGCTGCAAGTTACATCAGAGAGGAGAAATGGTGGAAACAGTTTCTGTCACAGAGGAATTAGAGAGCAGCAGCTGAAACTCATACAAACTGATGTAAAGTCAGACACTTGCAGACTGTTAATTTCAAATGATGGAAGGTACATAACTTTGTTTTAAAAGCTTTAAAATACTGTTGAGCAGAATTAAACATAACTTGGTTTTGTTTTTTGTTGGGTTGTTTTATATCATATTATAGGTTTTGATGGATCTAGAAGATCCTTAATCTAATCTTTTAAGTAAAAAAAGATAAATATTCTTTTATTTGAAATTAATACATATAAAATAAAATTTTCATCACTGTTCCAGAAGACTTTACTCCTGTGCATTGTTAACTTCTTTGGCAGCAGTCAAACTTAAAGGGAAAACACTTATTTTCTAGAATAATTTGCCTGAAATAATTAACCACAGACTGACTTCTTTGGTCAACTTTGACACGTCATGTTTGTGCAACAGTTTCCTTTTGCACTAAGAGATTATTAACACTTTGGACAATAATAGTATTCTCTCAGTAAGTTTTGGGATCATATTGATGGAAAAGGAGTGCTAGTAATTTTGGGTGATTTACTTAGAATATGTTTGTGTCAGACTGACTGTCTGAGCTGGACTGTCAGATGATGGGAGAACTAGTACAATCACTGCAGTTTAGAAATAGAGCATGATTTATTGTCTTACTCTGAATTTATTGAGCTTTCAGAGAAAGAAGAGACTTTGCTGAGCTTTTCTGACAATGCAGTCTGTATTGATTTCCATCTATGGATATTGCACAAGGGGCTAGGAAATATGAATGAAGCAGAGATGGATATGGAATTGTCGTTCCTATATATATATATATATTGGTGCTTTGGAGTGTGGTTTATTTCCTTAAGTTTGAGGTGTGTTGAGCAGCAATTTTATTGTTTATGCACCAGGTAACTGCTCCATCTACCTCTTTATGGTGCTGCATTTTGTATGTTATTACTATTTATTATTTGACAAAACTGTTACCTTGTTTACAACTTTTGGATCATTTCACTGCTTGTGTTTTTGGCTTTGGAGATTGAGAAATTACCTTGAGTACAATGTTATCATAATAGAAAGAACTGGCTGCCAAAACCACAAAAACAAGACCGAAGATAAAAAAAACATGCATTTTTCTCCAAAATAACAGCAGCTCTCTGATTTGACAACAGCATTTTTACACACACACACACACACTCACAAACAAAAAATTGGAATCACAGATTGAGCCTCTGGATTGATGAGGATGTTTGTGGATAATATCTGGTAGAGTTACAACCCACAGAGAAAAGTAATGAAACTTTGTTAATGCAATGCATCTTAATGTATCTAACAGGATGCTGTAGTAACAAATATGATGCATATTTTTCTTTTTAAAAATTTATGTGGTACATTTTAGATAATATCTGGGTAAGTTCTAACCACTCATGCACGACCGTGTACATTTTATTCTAGATTTTAGTTAGCAAGTGTCACAGCACCTGTGGTTGAATTATTCCAAACAGCATTCAAGGAACAGCTCAGACAGAAAAGGAGAATGATGACCTGACACAATCTCAGCTGAATATTGGCACAGTGTAAATAAAAGACCAATCTGCTATGACAGGTACAGCTTTCATGACGGGATCCAACTGGGATTTCAAATACTCTAACCAGCCAGATAAAGCCCAGTGCCTGAAGAATGTGTCCACCATGAGTCAGAGAGAAAATAATAAAAAACACTGATGGTTTGAGTGCCTGTCGAAAAGCTGACGTTGACTGCATTTTAATGGCCGACATTTTCGGAGAGGTGCTTCGCCTCACTTTCTCTCCTATTCCTCGTGGAGAGAGAGTGAAAAAAACACATTCAAAAGAGGACAATGAGGAGCAAGAGAAACGCTTGTCTAAAAATATGAAGAGGCCAAACAGTCACTGTGCATCCAACGAAAGAACTGCCACTAAGGGATGATGACTATATTGAGTTGAGTTGTTATTTATTCATTGTAAAGTTAAGACAGCCGACTTTCAGTTTTACACCATACCCCAGACACCAAAACCACAGCAGCTATTGATCTGTAACACATCTGAACGGCCTCAACTTTGAGTTCTTTGCAGAGTTACATTGACAACTATGTTTTACTAGAGCTTCTATGTGAAATTGAACAGCAAACTACAACACATCCAGTTCTAAATGGAAGCATGCAATCCAACAGGACAATTTTTTTTTAGTTTTTAGAGGTAAGATAACTGTAAAAGTTTTTCTAACAAGAAAAAAGAGAAACCACCTGAAGATTCAACTGGACCAACATGCAGTCCAGCATGTGACAGAGGGCAACAAAAGGTAACATGATGGTCTTTTGCAGCAGAGGGACACTCTCTGATGTAATAGGATGCTTGCCATATTGTCAAAGAAAATAACAGCCTGTATTGGATCCATTTTGGTGGTGAACAGCTCCGTCAGCTGCCTACAGCAATTTCTTTTTTTTTTTTCCTTTTTTTTTTTTTTTTTTTTGTCAGATTAGCAGTGGTGTGGGGCTCTGCTGTGACATCCCTGACCCTAAAACAGGTGGAAGAAAGTTTAAGTATATGACAGCTGAGTGTAATGAAAAAGCACTTTTGGACTCTTTGAGCTTGTCTTGTTTACCTCCTCTGCCTCTGAGTGGCACTTTCATCTGTCTTCTCCCCTAATTGGATCCTCTGCACACATTCCCATCGGAGGATCTGCATCTCCTCATACACACGGCGCATTTACCTTCCTCACACACACAGCACATTTGCCTTTATGTGTTTACTGCTTCTCTGTATAATGACAGCCAGAGCTTTGCCCTCACATTTATTTGCATTTCCTCTCAACCCACCCAGTGTCTAAAGCCTCTCCTTAAACATCAAAAGAAGCACCAGGAGGAAAAGATGTGGTTCCATCTAAATGAAAATAAACCCTCAAAAACGGTGTTACAGACACTGTAGCAAGGCTATTAGTGGTGTGCCCAAGATTCACCCCATCAAGGCAGAGCCCAAAACACGAGGCAGAACGTACAATTATTGCACATCAAACAAGCTTGCAATTAACGCATAATATTAAGAGATTAGGGGTTACTTCTGTGGGTTTTTAATTATCAAATAAACCTGATTATTGTTCCATCTCACTATTCTCATTTAATGACATGTTTGCTTGTTTCAGTCTTTTTTAAGAACACTTGCAACAAAGATTAGAAATGTTCTTTTTGTAATGTTTTTTTTTTCATTGACTGTAGTGTTCATGCTCAGAGCCATTTTAATCTCAACATCTATGTAACAGTACATGATTTAATAAATGCCATATAATGCAATAACAGAGCATAATGCAATGCAGTTCCCCTAAAACTATAAGATAATACATACAGCTTGTTAATATAATGGCACCATAAGGCTGATACTGCAATGAAAACTTGTTTCATTTAGGATATTTCATTACATTTTACAGAGTTGTATTATAATATTTTAATTGGCAAAAAGCATGATCTCATCCATCTAATTGAAACTAAAAAAAAAATTAAAATGTAGAAATTAAAGAAACGACTGCTGTTTAACAGCCTCATTGTCAACCAATCGAATCATCATAATTTGAGACGGAATTGCTCATGGACAGTGATCTGAACCGCTGGCATCCAGAAACTAACAAACTGTCTGCGTTTTGACTCCCCACCATATCATTTAAGTCATAGCTGAGAGAGCAACGCAGCTTTGTATTCATCCGGGAAACTGTTGGCGTTAGCTTCAGTGGGCTCCGAAAGAGAGCAATGTCCATTATAATAAATACAAATCTGTCAGCTTTCTGTCCCCGTTCACATCCCTGATCATTAAGCCTGCTGTAATCACAACTGTGGGACTCATTAAATTCCTCTGCGCTGCTCGCTGGGAAGACAGACAGCCAATGCTGCTAAAGAGAGCTCTTTCTGAATCACTGGGCTCTGCTATTATTTCTCTCTAACAGCATAACAACACCACTATAAACAACTGACTCATATTCCTCTCAACACTGACTGCTAAAATTATATCACAAAAGTCTTAGCCTCGGAGAAAACACTGCCATTAAATCGGAGGGTCTCTGCAAATAACATTCACTTTGAACAGATCTGACACAGTGTTTACATCCCTGATCAACTTCTCAGCCCTGAAGAATGCATCTCCTCAGAGGTAATTTTTTCTTGTATCTTTAATGCCCTGATGAATGTTCTGGTTGTATTGATTCATTTTGAACCATGTCCAGCCTTCAAACTCATATCAGCAGTTTTGCAGCAGAAGTGAACATGTGAAATTGCTAGATTATATAAACCTGCTTCACACGTTGTATACAGGTTTATGTGATGAAAAGAACTCAATATTTGCTACTGAGAGTCAGTTAATCTTCAAGTTTTGGAGATCAGCTGTTTGCTCATCTTAGTGCTGTGCAAGGAATATGTTTTTGCTGACATGCATCAACAGTCAAAAATTACAGTAGCATGCTGTAAAATTAGCAAGTTCAGTATATATTGGTGTATAGATAATGAGCACT
>JAPZDT010000023.1:20207356-20217459 GCA_029814675.1 Acanthurus coeruleus | reverse complement strand
AGAAACATGAATTAGACCTACTTGGTCCAGGATTGTTTTCCTCTTCTTGGTGTCAGTAACAGCAGACAGCTGCATGTCTCCCATTTTCTTCATCTTTTCGTCCATGTCTATCTTCTGCTCCAGCTTCTTGATTTCGGCCCGGAGTAGGCGCACTGTGTCCTCTCTGTGGTGCTGGCGGGCGACAGCAGTGGCACATGCTGAGTGGATGGCTGTGATCCAGTTCTCCAGCTCTGTCTGGCTGCAGGTCTGCGTGGGGACAGAAAGCAAAAGGTCAGAGGTTAAACAACAAACGAGCTCCTTGACATTCAAAATAAAAAGCCCTTTACTTGCTTTCCCTGTCTTGATTCACTGATAAATATAATAGCAATTCAGTCTTTAAAAGAGCAAGAAATGGGAAAAAAAAAACAAAGCATATATTATTTGGCAAGGTAATGCATGCCCACTTGAGAGTTTGTACATATTTACAGAGCAGTTGACATTTAAGCATGCTCTTACCTGAAACAGGAAAGCATCTCCCAGGGAGTTGCTCAGACAGAATACAAAGTCCTTTTTAGGATGCTCTGGTACAGCCTGAACAATACTGTTCTCCACCCAGATGGCATGCTTGGGAATGCTGTTGTTGTCAATCCCTGAACGGCCATCAGTCTCATAAAAGAACAAAGTGCAACCTGAAAAACCAAAATAATCCTTTCATTACTTGACAGCACAAACACTGGCTGGTTTTAACCTGTATGAGAGAATGAAAAACATTCTGATACCTTTTCTTTCTTTCTTTTTGGTAAGTAAGTATAAAGGCAGACTTTCTCAAGCAATTTAATTCTGCTCTCCAGTGGCCAACATCAAGAAGTGCAGTACGGCTGCCTTATCAGCGAGGGAGCCTTCATGAGCGTTGGAGTACTGATTTTATTTCAAGCACAGCCAAGTGGCATTAAATCTGATAATGAGGTTTGCATCACGCTTGAGTTAAATGAATTAACACTTGTTTTTACTGAGTTTAGTTGAATTTTGATTTTAATTAAATATGTCTGCATGTTACTGTATGTCAGAAAAAAATTAAGCATAATCAAACTGCTGTCTTGTCTGAGCTGTAATGATAACTGAAATAATGATAATACAGTGTAAATACATGGACATGTTGAGTGCATAGCAAACCTTTCAGAGAAACCCAGTAACTTTTCCACTTTCGCCTTGTAGCTGACTCCACCTTCTTGTTCTTCTTATGTACGAGAAAGTTCTTAACAGCAAGCCTGCCAGCTTTGCGTACCATCCCCTGGGCGACACTGAGCAATGGGTCGGACTGATAGGTGGAGCTCATTGTGCTCTGCTCGTCACTCAGGGCAGACCCCGCCTCCTCCAAGCTTTCTGTTTGGCAGGAGCTCATCTCCAATTCCTGACGAAAGTTCTCGTACACGCCCTGCACACACTCGCTTGTCCCACCACCACTGCTGCTGCCGCTGTCACTGCCAGCAAACATGCTCCTTCCGGCTGCTGAGCACATGGAAAAGGAGGCTGACATGGTCTTGTAGCGTCTGGACTGATGCTCTGCCTCTGCGGTCACCCCGTCGATGCCGCTGTCCTCATATTCGCTGCCTTCCCCAACTGTGACATCCTGCGTTGTGGCAGAAGCACAAGACAGGTGAGATGGCATGGCACCCACGTTTTCTTCATCACTTAAGAGAGCAGAAAGCAACCCCTGCTTTGACTGACTAATAAGTTGTCTCCATAGATACCGAAAAAGGCTATTTCTAAAGTTAACATATTGCAAAAACTATGATTGCAGATGCCTGACATGAGTCCATGGTAAGCTTAATCCTGACGTTCTGCTCCAAATTAATTACTCACAGCAAAGCATCTGCTGTAGTGTAAGTACAGCCTGCCCTCCCTGTGGCACCGCAAGGTCTGCCCTCTCCTACCCACATGGCCAAAGGCTCCTGGGAGATGAAGGGGGTTACACTGAGCCCGGTATCTCTATCTGGTCACATGACCCAATCATGCGCTCCAGAGCTCCATTCACCAGGGCTGACAGTGCCCCGCAGTGACAGGGCCACCATACATGTTTTACTGTTACACTCTCGCACAGGCCTCCCCACATTATCATAACAAAAGACTGAGGCATTTCAAACAGGGAGTGACTTAAACTCTGCCCCCTCCCTGTCATTGTCCCCTGCTCCCAAGAAAAACAACAGTTTCATCAGGAAATGACATACTGCTCCACTGACATAAGAATTCTTATCACAACAAACCTATTTCACCATCTTACTATCTGCGATGTGAATGCAGCAGAAGAAACTCTCAGACACAATGGAGATGAGTGTGGAAAGCTACTTTAATGGTGATGCCACCAGACTACATAAGGATTCTGCACAGCTTTTTATATTCTGTCCTAGGAGCATAAAGGAGCCATGACACAGCTTTTACAGGTCAGGTCCCTGACATGTCACCATCTTGGAGAGAGTCAGAAAAGTACAAGTACTCTGTTAACATTTTCTTGCATGGAGGAAATGACTGCTCTGTTTTCTATTACTTGCAATATTTTAAGGAAGATTAAAGCAAAGCAAATTAATAGAAGAGAAAAATCTTGCTCTAAATCTTACCTGAATAGTTTGTGCCCTCCTGCCCTGCATACTGGCACACATGGCAGCTTGGTTACTGCTCAGGCCCTCAGACAGACAGTGGGAACGTCGACAGGGGAGGGTGTATGCACAATAGGTGTTTCCATCCTCTTCTGATGGAGAGAGCATCTTATCATCCTCTCCCTCCCCGATAGCCCTGTTGGTGTCATGCCACTTAGCATAGCGACGCTGGGGTTGCTGGCGTGCAGGGTTCTTCTGGCTGTATAGCTCATCAAGGGAGTTTGCCCTGTCAGCTGAGTCTGTGGGGCTTGACTGCAGGTGGCCTTCACAGTCAGTGAAGTCCCTCTCGGTGGCTGTGCCTATGATCTCCTCTGTGCTAGTCAGGTGCTCTTGGCTGAGGTCAGACATGGAGAACTCCAGGCTATCATCTCGCCACATGTCTGCAGACTTTGACCTCTTCTTCTTAAAGCTTACTGTCTCCTTGGAGCCGTCCTTAGTCTTTTGGAGGTAAGTAACCTCGCACGTGTAGACATCTTCGTCCTGCACCTCCTCTGCAGTGGGGCCAGGTAGGGTTATGTGCATCATATTCATGTGCGCTGAAGTATTGGCCAGGTCATTGTGGAAGGACACGGGCCGCAGGTTCATGGCCATACGGTCTACCCAAATGGGGCCCCCAAAGTCTGGGAGTATATGCGTCTCATTGAAGGGCTCCAGGCCATTATCAGCCAGGGATTGTGGGATACTAGGGGTGCTACTTGAGCGCGTGCTAGTTTCAGAGTTCCTGTGCTCTATTTTTCCTGATGAAGCATGTCGAGAGCGTCTGGACTGCTTGTTGGAGATGCGAAGAGACCGAGACATGTGCTTACGCGACAAATAGCCATGTTCATTACCATAGAGGGCATGGTCCCCATTCTGACTCTCGACATTTCCCATGACTCAGAGGCTGTAAGAAAGAGGATATACGCTTTTTATTAAGAACATCAAAGGTCCATTAACATAAATGCTTCTGACATCAAATGACAGGCTTGTGTCTGAATGTTAGCTTACCTGCAGAGTCGGAATAATTTTTCTGGCATTTTGTTTGTCACTGGATCATCAGACAGTTTGGTTTTGTAGTTGCTGGTTGGATCCACAAAGCTCTGAAAACAGACATCCAGATGAGAGATAATATTATATGTGTGTCATGTGTATTACACTTGCTTTAATTTATGTGTACTGTCACAGTTAAACACTAGCTTTTCATTAATAAAAAACTCAAGTACATATGGGATAGTAAACATTATTACTTTTATGTGTCCTTAGTGGTATTTCTTTGGCAAAAAGTTCAACATTAAACTAAGATGAGAGATTAAGAAACTTTCGCCTTGATACTGAGGAAAAAAGATCCCTGCATGACCACTAGCCCTAGTATCACATGACTCCTTACTTAGTTCAACTGATTAAATGCCTTTTTTAACTGGTTTTTGTAAATGTTTACTAAATTACAGCTTGTACAGCTCCTCAAGCAAATTCCCAGTAGGATAGTGCAAACTGACCTAAATGTGGACCCTGAAATCACTCCAGCTAAATAAGTAAACATCACCCTGTTCTGACATAGGAAGTGATCCATTCAACCTCTTTCAACATGCACTAGGCTTGTGTGAAGTGGAGGGGACGTAATGACAATATGAACACTGTGACAGCCTGAATGAACACGAGTTATTCAAAAATAGAGTGATCCGTCCATGTAGTGATGTTGTCTGTTCACAAACACTACCTCCTGCATAACAAAGAAGGCTGCATTTAGATTGAACAGCCTGCTCTAAAAAGGTCCTGTTCCTTGCTTGGGACCATCAACAGATGGGACAGAGGATTAACTAACCATGATGTGGCTGTTGTTTCCCCTGATGTGCGTTCCCCTCCTTTTAGGACAGACCCTTTGGGGGGTGCAGTGTTTTTTGTGTATTTGTGATGAGTGGGAGCCCAACCCTCTGCTGCTGCATGCACTCAGGCTTACTGTGAAGAGGGGCGTTACATAAACTGGAGCTGACCCCATTTTTATACCTTATATTTCCCCCTTTCCCCTTTTTATTCTGCTCACTCAACATCCCTAACTGGTACTGCAATGCACAATATTTGATGCTGATTAAAGTCCATTAATTTTCATCCTAATTATTTTCTGTGGAGGGAAAGAATAGTAGAGAAAATAAAGAGAAAAAACTAGAATACATCACTGCACTTATTACAGGCAACAAGATTCACAAACATGCTTACTAAGTCACAGCACAGTCATTACATCAAGGGCCACTTCTAGGTTTGCTTATACACTTTTTGACACAGTACCCTTTATTTTTTCATGTGTAAGGTGAAAGTTTAATGGCTCTGCAGATGTCATCCCTGGAGAGACACAAAAGTTCCTGCATGTTTTAGCTCTGATTGCCTCTCTGTGAGGCCAACAGTGACTTATGAAACTGTTAAGCCTTATAACAATCTCTTGGACAGTTTTAGCAGTCAGCATTTACGGAAAAAAGTTTTTGCTATTCATAGGGGAGCTTGTACACTGCTGTGCTGGATTTGCTAATGATCTCGTTAGTTTTAATGTTAATATAATGTAAAACTGGCCAGAAATTAATTACATTTTCAACTGAGATATGGAGCTTAAATGCAGTCTTTCAGTGAGCACAGTAATGGCAACCGTCTTTGCATTTATATTTATATTTATATATATGTGTGTGTGTGTGTGTGTGTGTGTGTATGTATATATGTATATATATATATAAACTTTGTAATTTGAGCTAACAAACAACAGCTGGATAATATGGTAAAAATGATTTTACTGTTGTAGTGGAGAGGATCCATGTAGGATCCATGATCAATAAGCAAGTCTCTTTGCCTCCTTTAAAAAGGCAGCAGAACACTGCTTCCATCTGAACAAACCAAAGGTCTACAGATTTAAGAACACAGATGGGGAACTGACGCGGAGACACTCCTGAAAATAAAACAACAAATGAATAAGAATGCATGTTCCAAATTTATAAACTAAGAGATATAATGTTCAACTACATTTGAGTTACCAGAATTTATGAATACAAGGTTAGAATGGCCTAAATTCTTCTACACTACACTCTGATGCCGCAATGCTGCTGGAGAACAAAATCCATCATCAACCTTTTATTAATACATGAGGTAGAAACCCCAGGGTTGGAAAAGATGTTGTAGAGCACCAAATCCCCAAGAACAGCCAGTGGGTTCCTCTAGAAATGCTTGCTAATACAGTAAGTGCCCATGTCTCTGTCTTATATTTGATATATTTTATACACCACAACATAAATGGATGGAGATCAACTATTAGATTGGAAAATGTTGCTGTAATTTGGCAGTGTGACAGAGCAAGAAGCCAAGTAAATGGGACATTTTAAGAAGGCTGCATAAGAGCACAGGACAGAAGCAATCTCGTAGGATTCATCTGTTACAAGCCTTTAATGAAATACATGACCACAGGAGATTCCAGCCACCCACTGATAAATAAGAAGAATGGTTTTATTGTAATTTAAGATTAGCAACACAACAGCTTCAGGGGAATGCACAGAAATCCATGACAGCTTACACCATTTTGGGAAATTGTAAAACAGTCAGTACATAAAAAAGCATCATGCTACCTCTAAATGACCAGCTGACTTGCTTCCAATTCATAAAATTCATAAATCCTAGTTCTAATGTCAGGACATTAAGGGTACAACAAGTTTCATTTAGAAATTTTTGCATGTTGTTTTCAAAATTTAGCATTTTTGTCACCAAGGCCATTAGCTGTAAAGTACTGGCTTTAAATACCATAATAGAAAAGGTTATTTTTCTAGTAGTGAGAAAATGTTATTTAAACATTTAGTGGTTGTGGGTTTGGTCTTGTCCCCAGTAGCCAAAATTTTAATAGGCAAGACCTCATAAAACAGTATCTTTAACCTTTCTTTTATACCTGAAATGCAAATACAAACAGTATTGTTACATTAATGTCACACATTCTGATTTATATCAGAAGCACTCTGTTTCCTTTAATATGTGAAAGGGTTTTGGGAGAGTCAAGGTTATATTTCTATTCTATGTGCTGTGAAATTTTTCCATCCCTAAAATATCTGACAAGTAGATTTAGGGTCCTTTTGTTATTAAAGACCACTTAAAAGCCCAGCTTACATTTGACAAATACCTGGACCTGTTTGAACAGGAACAAGGAAAACTGTCCTCACCCCCTCTTCTGCTGTTTTTCTTTAGTTCCCTGAGGACAAAAAATGTCAAGTTGCTTGTATCTTTTGACAAAACAATGAAAATTCTTGCCCGGTGGCCAAAATATGATTTAGGGACCCCTGAGCTTATTGCAGTGCGCCACATCTGGTCACACATTCCTATACTTATGAGCTTGTTGTAGAATCTGGAATTCTGTAATTAACCCTACAAATATGAAGCTAATTGTTGAAGCTGCATAACTCATTGACACCAACACCTAATGAACAGAGGATGTGAGCAACAATTTTGACACAATCTGATTTAGACTGTGTAGTTGCTCAGACTTTTCAAACACAATCCTGTCATTTAACTCAACTACACCGGTGAAAGGCAAGAATGCATGGAGCTGACTAGTTACAAGCTCCAACACAAAACCCTGTAATCTGAACACTCCAGCCTCTAGAGATAATAACACAGGTAGATGCATGGAGGGGGTTTGTCAGTGAAAGACTGCACTCAAGACACTTCACATATTTCTGCTGATATAGAGTCATATGCTTCTTTGAGAAAAGACATTTTAGAGCAATCTCCTGTTCTCAAGACTCATTTTCTGCTTTAGAGTGTGCTAAACCCTATTTAAAATGCTTTTAGTTCAGAGTTGAATTTGGCATATAGGAAAAAGATTCCTGTTTTGAATGTTTCAGATTGTTGAGAAGCATATATACACAGTAGCATGTCTTTAGGATGCTGGCATTCCTTGTATCAGTCATTTCAGCAGCAACTCTGGCTAAAGTAGTTGCATCAGTGCAGTGGCAGATGAAGTAACATTACACAAAAAACACTTCTAAAAGACATATTTCAACAGCACCAAAAAGAGACAACAGAAGGGCAGCCAATACCGCCACTCTGTGTAACCTGTCTGACCCTGTCATAAAGGACTCAGTTCATACAGATGAGCAGCTTTTTGAAGGTAACCAGACAGTATTAAGCAAAATTACTGCTGACTACACAGATGGTGTAAAAAGTTGCAACACACAACAACCACTGGTAAAGGTAAATGCTGTTGGCACTTTGACTTTGACTATTGAGTCCAGAGGGCCAAGCAAGACCACTTCTTTTTTTTTTTAAATTTTAAAAAATGATGAAAGGTGTTTAACTCCCTATTATCCTCATTTATATATATATAACTAACAAGGTTTATTTTTTGAGGCACTCTGTGATGGCTATTATACTGAGTCAGGGGTTTGGTTTTAAGAGTCATTTGCTCTGTTTGCCATCAAGCAGTTTTCTTTGTTAAAAACTTTTGAGTAACACAGTGCACGCGCGTAAGGAATGTTGTTTTTTTGTTTTGATTTTTTGAAGTTACTGTATTATGTACTATGTTCTTTGCAATAAATCTGCAGACAGTGATTTCAGAGCCTGTTGGTGAGCAGCAGCTGGTGTTGTTTAGCCTGGTGTCACCTTTGTTCCTGCTAGTGTTTTCACTAGGGCAACACTGTGTGCAGAGGTCACTGCCTCCGCTGGTGTTAAGGCTCGATGGGGTCTGTGTACAGCAGATGCTGCTGGTTTTGTTGGGTTAACTTTTCTTTCTACCCATATATGTTTAAGAATCCTTTAAACACTCATATAGCCACTGCTAAAACATTTAGATTTCTACATGAAATGAAATCAGTGATACTAGTGCAGTTATTTTGAGTGCTGAGTACAGTTGTTGCCAGATTTTTGTCTTTTCCACACTGGCTTAAGATACAAGCTATTTTATTGTCATTTTGTCTGAGTGTTCTCTAATCTCTGTCATTAGTGCCGGCAATTTGCTTGTCCAAAGGGTGACAGCAGAGGTGCTATCAGACCACATCCTGCCTATGACTCTTTAGCTCCTCATTGACAACCTTTGAAGTCCTTAAACAGCTGTTTATTGGAGGTTTACATGAGCCACAAACCACTATTAAGGCAGTGGGGGTAGATACAGGTTGTGGTTGCTGTAATGCTTCTGAATAGACTTTGATTGAGGAAGGGATCAGGATTTCTTAATCTGGTAAAGGGAGTGGAGGATGTCTGGTAAAACTTTTAGTCTGTCTATGTCTTTGTTCTATAAGACCACTCCATCAGAAGACAAAGTTTGACTAAGCTTTACTTGTTCAAATTACAGAACAACTGACGCTACTTTTTGAAACTTGTAGGTTTAGCCACAAATCCACACTCATTAGTGTTTCAGATGGATAATGTAAGGTCCCCTTAATGCCTTTGATGTCTGGATTTGCCAGAACAAAGTTATTCTGTTGAGTAACTTAATTTATGCAAATGTCTTAGGCGAATAAACCTTTAATTTCTTTGGTTCCTTAAATTTCTGTTCACTGAGCATAATTTTTTTCTTTAATTCTGGTAGCAGTTGGTTTTAGATCAGTATATCTTCTGTAAGAAACACTAATATCTAAGATCTGCGCTAATTAAAGTTGATTTGCGTGCAAGCAAAGGTGCAAAAGTAAATTCTTTGAAATCCCTCAAATGTATCTTCCAACAATTTTCACAGTGAGACTGTGACAGCAGGATTACTCAAAGATTCAAGATCAATAGTTAACAGTTGGTGATGAAAGCATTCATCTTGGAAGTACACAGGAATGTTTCATGTAATGAAACAGACTGCAGTTACTGTGACAAAATATCACAACCAAAATCACTAGACTTTCATGAGATGACCTTCACAAAGCCCGTTACTGTCACTGTCAGTGAAAAGGTCTCCCCTGGCTACAGAGAACATCAACACTGGTCTGCCTGCACATGCTTCAAATTCCAGACTTTTACAATTCGCTCTTCCACAGTATGACTTCAAAACACACCAAACAACTTTCCCCTCACACAGGAACCAAATGTGCTTGACAGTTTTATGATTATAGATTTGCTATCATGGGTATCGATGCAAGGACACACTGCAACAGAAACCCCATGTTTTGAAAACCAACGGCATATTGGGGGTATTTACCATGGACTATTATCGACTGAGCACTGGTGCATGAGGATCTATATGAAAACAGCTGTAAGCTCAAAGATGATACTTGTTAATAAATAAATAAATCAAAAAATAATATTTGTAAATGATATAAACTTTGAATCATATCTTCTACTTCCACTGCCTTGTATAAATTGGCTCTCTCTCATTCTCTCTTTAGCTCAATTGCAAGATATGGTCAATATTCAACTTGTGGGAATAGATCAAAACAAACACTTATGCTAAAGGAAACTGTATGGCACTTAACACTTCAGCATTTTAACCATGTACAAATGAGGTAATCTAAACTTTTGTGAAAATATTTTGCAACTGAGAAATTTCCTGTT
>JAPZDT010000023.1:19856517-19867400 GCA_029814675.1 Acanthurus coeruleus | reverse complement strand
ATCATCTTAGACTTCTGCTAAACTCTCCATGGTTCCCAATGATGAGACAATGAATAATGTATATACATATAAGACATTAGCATTTAATGTGTTTTATTTTTTTTGTTATTCTTAACTTTGTCATCCTCGGCAACATTGTAAGAACAAAATTAATAGGTGGTAGGTGACAATGTGCACTTTTTAAGTACTAGATATTGTATTTATATGTGATCATCTTTAATCCATAATTTATAAATGTAAACTTAATATAGTTTCTAAACACATTTTGTCATTGTGACAAGCGGGATAATGGGATTTATTTAATTTTTGAATAGCAACCATGGTAGACATTTAATTTGACTGACTCAGACAGAAATGTCCATAGCTGGGGCAGTGTAGTATTCATATTACATATTTGTAAGCGTCCTTCTTCACACTCTGACTGGTGTAACTCTGGAAGGTAGTGACATATATTGACTGTTTTCTGTCAGTATCGTTACAGATTTTTCCAAGCTGAAGAGCATTGGAAACATTTCACAACTCAACAAATTATATCAAAGATTTTTAAAATTTTTAGACATTTTAATGTAAAAATGTGACATATATGTTAAACAGTTACTTCAAAACAAACTATATGTGCACTTTAAAATTCGTATCAGTATGAGATTACATTTGTGTCAACAAAGGCTTTCCCAAGTCCACTTTTCTAGAAAGGAAATGAGAAGAGGAGCTCTGCAATCTGTGGCACACTGCTGTAGTTAAGCATATCAATAACCCTTTTGCAGAGAAGGTCAGGACTGAATCAGCATCTTCATTTATTTATGAAAGTGCATACACTATGATGGGCGTCTGTGTTAATGAACGCAGCAGATGCAGAAGCTCAGTCAACTATTTTGTCTTTTGAAAAAGTGAAAAAGACCATGCTTAACCTTTCTTTTTTATTGATCAAAAGTTCTAAAAAAATAGGTAACATTTAACCTCTGAACATTTAAGAATTTACTGTAATTTAAGTTATAGACACTTTATGTGAATTCACTTTAGATCACCTACAGTTATAAATGCCATCACAAATCTGATTTATGCTAAGACATCTAGTAAACTGTAAATATGCTTCCATTTGAGGAACAGTGTACTCTCTGTGGCTTGATTGGCTCCCTGAATGGATGATGAATGTTAAAAAGAAGTTTTACCATTGTTTTGCATTGAATAATCCAAGACTATGGAGGGCAATTAACTTAATCTCTTAAAAGGGATGAAAACAATTTAATTAAGGTGAATGTCATTGTCATAGACTGTAATGAGTAAAATCCATCAGGTTTAAAAGAAGATTTTCTTCTCTTTGTAGTTACCCCAGAGACATTTTCATATGCAACCAGGCTAATAAAGCAGAAAAAAGAAATGTTAATTCCATTATTCATGTGCTATACCCACTGTAGCATTCATTTTCTCTTTGTTCTTTGGCAATCTTGAATATGCAATTACACAGCGTGTTTGCCCAACTGCAATCCTATATCATAAACCCATTGGTATATGTCTTATGGTATTCTCTTTTGCACACTGAGATTATCTGAATGCAGATTTTGATCAGCAAAGACGATGTTTTCATCTATACTGATATTAACATAATGAAAGTTTTAGAAATTTTCCAAATACAAAGAATCTGCTATTGCAAGGTAAAAAGAAGTGTTTTGTTGATACAGTTTCTGCATAAGTCGTGCTGTTCACGGTGTCTTTGTGCTGGTTGGTACAGGTGTTCTACATTGTGCTATACATGATATAACTATTACAATGCATACTAATCAGAATTTTGAGTTGAAACACAGTATTATTGCTATATTGCTGTATACACAACATAATTGTCTCAAATCTCTGTAGCGTGTGACTTTAATTATCTCCTCTGGTTTCAATTTGATCACCAGCCTAATTTATTGTTGCACCATTGAGCATGAGACATGAGACAGAATTTCAGTCAGTGTATTTTATAAGGATGCCTTTCTTGCTATGGTACTCTGCTTTCTGGAAACTATAAGACTTTCTGAGGTGTTTGTGGTGGTGTTTGTCACTGACTTCACGTGTGATCGAATCTCTTTCGAGATGCTCCATTAAAGTTTGAAAGCAGTCCAAAACTGGTAAGGAAGTACAGCAAACATAGTAGCAGTCTATATTGTTTGAAATATTATGCTAACATTTATGTTGCCTCCTGGTTGTTTAGTTTTTTTTCACCTACATCTTCACCAGGTCACCTGCCTTCAGGACTTTTTTGGGGAAGATGATATATTCTTCGCCTGTGGCCCTGAGAAATTCCGTTATCAGGATGACTTCAACTTGGATGAAAGTGGTAAGTGATCTCATTTGTACGAGGCTTGGATCCGTCAGTCGTCAGAGTGAGTTTTGTGTTGTTTGCCCTCTGTGGCTCCTCAAGCCGTTTTAACCTTCTGGTATACCATCTAGTATGGTATACCAACCATTTTCAGTCCTGGTTTAACAAGTTATGTTCTGTAACTGCTGATTGTGCTCTGCTCCATTAACATTGGTCTCTGGATAACAGCATAGTATTCATAATATATTTAATATGAGGTTTGTCTTGCTAAATAAAATGATTTAGTCAGTAAATCAAAATATGCTTGCAACTGCTGCCTTTTTTGAAGATAGATGTTTGAAGATGTGTGTGTACGTGTTTCATAAATGAGCAGGTCAGATTAGAGATGATGTCATAACTTCCACTTTGTGGCTCTGTGATATAAAGCTGGTGTACCAGAGAGAAAATGGTCCTAATTACTGATGTTTAAAATAGTTACGCATCCTCTGTGTCTCCATATTATTTGGAGCTCTTGCACATTGCCTATTGTATCCGCTTCTTCTCACAACTGTAAAAGTATATTGACACCAACTCAAAATTCACATTTTCACCATGACTCAAAGCTGAGTGAGAAAAGGAGAATAAGATAGACAAGTTATTTCAGGAAAGCAGTCGACTTTTGTAAGTTTTTTTCTTTCTCTGCAGAATGCAGGGTGGCAAAGTCTGCGTCATATGGCCGGCTTCCCTCTTTACAGGGTCGCTCTTCCCCAAGAAGTGGTGGGATGTCCCGCAGGAGCAAGTCTCCATCATCCACTGGTTCAGGTAAATGTGTGTGTGTGTCTGTGTTTGTGTGTTTAGTCTTATACAAAAA
This sequence comes from Acanthurus coeruleus, assembly GCA_029814675.1. Classification (NCBI taxonomy): domain Eukaryota; kingdom Metazoa; phylum Chordata; class Actinopteri; order Acanthuriformes; family Acanthuridae; genus Acanthurus; species Acanthurus coeruleus. The sequence goes on along the minus strand of JAPZDT010000023.1, from coordinate 19,864,251 downwards.
GACATTGGTATTGGTAAAGCTTCAAACACAGTGCCATACATAAACACAGTGTATAAAAAGTTTTGCTTATCCTGTAATAATTTAGCTGATTGTTTCCATTTCTGCTACACCTGAAGCTAATGGCACTGCAGGCAGTCAGCTGTCCACACCTCGATCTGGAAAGTCTCCAAGTCACTCTCCAACCAGTCCAGCTAGCCTCCGAAGACGACAGGTAATAAAAAATTATGTTCCTGCAAATGACTTAGTTCTTTACTTTTTTAAGATGATTTCATACTTTAAACAAGAGAGGCTTTGTAAGTGTAACACTTATCTTAATCAATAAGAATTTTTTATTTATTTATCTATTTTACAGAGAGTCATATGAATAATATAATATAATATGAATATAATAGGAATAGCTTTGATTCTTTTTTTCACCAGCAGAGTATTGCCTAGCAAATATTTGTGAACTTTTTTTAGTTCTACATTATTGACCCTGCTGACCCTGCTGTTTGCACTGATGGTACTGAAACACTGCTTGTGTTGTTTATAATACTGAGAGATCCTCAGTGTGGGACAGTTGATCAGAGTCCTGTGTTCACAGGTGTACAGATGTAAATATCAGCTCAGGATGTACAACATGTCTCTGAAAACAGAAAAGAAGTATACAGACTTCATGTTTCCGCTGTCAACACAGCTTGTATTTGCACTTGTATTATGAAGCTTTCGGGATATATTTTGGATGAAGCTTCATCAGCACTGCAGCAGCACATTTCCTCTGCAATTGTCACAGATCTGGGAAAGACAAGCGAGTTATGAAACTGCACAGCACAGTCACAGTCAACTCTTGGGTGGAATCCAGTTGTCTGTGATACCATCATTAATTAATCATAGGACTGGCTGGGCTTGGTATTGTGACTGAAGGGGAGGATATTATTTTCACCCTATTCCGTTTTGAACCACCGTCTTTATGCCAATAGGAAGGTTATATAATTTTGAACATGCTTGGTTTATTTCCATCTAATCTCAAACTTCATACTCAAGGCTGGCAGAGTGGAACAAACAGGCTTTGTGTAAGCTGGCTGTAATTACATTTTTACAAGCCTTGCCTTCTCTGCAGTTTGTGTAAGACAAGTGCATGAGTGTGTCTTTCTTTCTCACACTGTGACTGTCTTTTCTTTCTAGGGATCTCAACACAGTGGCTCTTCACTCTCTTTAGCTTCTACCAAGGTTTGCAGCTCAATGGATGAAGGAGATGGACCTGGAAGTGAGGGTATGACAATAACAGTGGTAAAGACTGTATTTGGTCATGTATAGGCAAGACTATTTCTACTTTTAGATTATAGATCTACTAATACAAATATTTTGTTGTGCTCCACAGCTGAAGTAATGGATGAGTACCCCTCTGTCCCTGCCTCGATAGCTGAGAGGTACAAAGTGGGGAGGACTTTAGGGGATGGAAATTTTGCTGTGGTTCGTGAATGTGTGGAGAGGTCCACAGGAAGAGAGTATGCTCTTAAGATTATCAGCAAAGATAAATGCAGAGGAAAGGTGAGTCTGCCTGTACATCTGTTGACTTCAATCATCAAACCACTAGGTTTGATCTAATGCACTATTAACAAGTTACTTTCAGTTTACAATATAGGCATACACATGTTCTGTTTTTTATATCCTTCATTGGTTCAGCAAATGGTGCTATTTTCTTTGAGGTTAAAATCTTAGGTCTGTTTTGCTTTGTCTTGTTTTATAAAAACCATCTAAGGTACTTAGTTAAGTTGTGTTAATAAATGTTAAAATTATTTTGACTTATTTCTTTGCATATGTGCAACATATTTTTTTCTGCAATGACAAGATTTGTCTACCCAGTCTTAAATTCAAGTGAACATGTAAAAATTAAATTTATAATACATTTTTTTTATTATTCACTTCGGTTGAATTTTCTTTATTACCTAGGAGCACATGATCCAAAGTGAAGTGTCAATCCTTCGGCGTGTGAAACATCCCAACATTGTACTTTTAATTGAGGAAATGGACACTCATAATGAGCTTTATCTTGTAATGGAGTTGGTTAAGGTATGACATATTTGTTATTCATAAAAAAGTTCAAGCTCTATCTGTTTGATACAATTCCTTTTTTTACTGTAGTTTAGTATTTAAGTGTAGTTTTTAGTCTGTTAATGGGCATTAATCTGTTAGTAGTATATTAATCTACTAAAGCTGATCCCAGTTAAAGGAAAGCTTGTTCTCATGTAAAATCCCCCGCCACATCAGCCCTTTAACATTGCTGAAAACTAGCAACTGGTACTCTTTAAAATTCTAAATCCTCTTCTTCCAGGGAGGCGATCTCTTTGATGCAATCACTTCTTCTAACAAATACACAGAGCGGGATGCCAGCTGTATGCTGTTCAATCTGGCAAGTGCCATCAAGTACCTTCACAGCCTCAATATTGTCCATAGAGACATTAAACCAGAAAACCTGTTGGTAAGTACAACACTACAAAGATTCTGTACCGGCACTGTGTAGAGTAACTTTGTCTTCATAGGTCTTATTTTTTACAACTAATCCCCTTGCACACCCCTCTCATTACTTTTCTTTAAAGTTTGTGAGTAAAAGCTTGCCCTGTCAACTAATAACATTAAGATATGCAACATACATGAGATCAACTGTAAAAACTGTGAAAATCTATGGAAGTATTTGTTGCAACATCATTTCAGTGTGGTCATTTGTCACTTAGATGTCTAACAGTCCCCCTTAGTAAAGCATGACCTAGATTTAAAATAATAATAGCTTTGATATGTGAGGTCCTGTTAAAATCCTTCCCTAGTTTTTTTTTATTTTTTCAACTTTGTTAAGTCTTTGCACTCATTGTCACATCATGTTATTATCACATCAAGCTCATTAATCAAATCTTTACCCCGTCAGTGAATGTTAATTGGTGATTCTTTTGCTTGCATTTTTTCCCACTGTTCCTTATTGTGCTCATACACAGGTGTATGAACACAATGATGGTAGTAAATCTTTGAAGCTAGGGGACTTTGGCTTGGCCACTATTGTCAATGGGCCCCTCTTGACTGTGTGTGGCACTCCCACCTATGTAGCACCAGAAATTGTTGCTGAGACAGGGTGAGTAAGAGGAGTTATATCTTCTAAGCCATCTGAGACATAAACATTTATAGCATTTGATGTGAAGAGAAGAAAAAATAACTATTAAAAATCACCTCAGTCCATCTAATACCTCATGTCTTCCTATCCAATGTCAGGTATGGTCTCAAGGTTGACATTTGGGCAGCTGGTGTCATCACTTACATACTGCTGTGTGGCTTTCCTCCCTTCCGTGGGTATGTGCTCTTTTTCAGGAGATTTACTTTAATTAGCATTTTTTAATTCACAACAGTATATCAGTCAAACTGTCTATGGTATGCTTCAAGTTGGACTTTAGTTCAGGCTTTAAAAAATTTCCTTTGTTTAATTTCAAATACAGTGTTGAAGATCAAGAGGCACTCTTTGAACAGATTTTGAGGGGCAAGCTTGAATTTCCTGCACCACACTGGGACAATGTGTCCGACACTGCCAAGGTTTGTGACTGGAATTGCCCTCCTCATCTGCCATTGCAATGCTGAAAAGCAGAATTTTTCAGGGATGTGTCAGAGATGGTCTAAGAACTACATTATGGCTACTGAACACTTTTTGCTGACATGTCTTTGTCAAGGCTCTGATCACTGGGATGCTGCAGGTGGAGGTGGATCAGAGGTACACAGCTGTGCAGGTGCTGGATCATCCATGGGTTAATGTAAGTTTAGCATTTTGAAGGCTGTCTCTTCACCAGAATTCCCTGTGTACATAGAGGTGCTGCTAAGACAGAATATCCAAGTGCTATACAGTAGGTTGAAAATTTGAAGCTTTGTTGCTTGATTTTTCCAGGATGAGGGGTTGTCAGAGAACGAGCACCAACTGCCTGTGGCTGGGAAGATCAAGAAGCACTTTAACACTGGGCCCAAGCTCAACAGTACCACAGCAGGAGTGTCAGTCATTACAGTAAGCAATGATCTGCAGCCCTGCACAGACTGACACTGCATGCAGCTCTGCATCTGTAGAACACATTATGCTTTTTTATGAATGTGCCTCTGTAATGGTGCTTTGAATGCCATTCATAATCGATGACACCTGCAATTTTAAATTTTAGACCACAGTGTTAATTGTTTGCACCTGCTGCTTAACTGTGCACTTTTTTTTTTATCTTGCTCTTTTGGATGTCATAAAACTGCCTTTGTTTTAAGTTGAAAATAGCGTTGTTTGCTTTTGTAAGTAGAAAATAATCCATTTTCCTTCTTTTTTTTTTTTTTTTGAAAATTGTTGACAGCAATTCTGTATGTGATAGACATCTGTTCTTCCATTTGCTTCTTCCTGCCAAGTCTTTCTGTGTGTGCTTTGGCCTCTCATCCTGCCCTTGTAGATTGACTGTCAGCACTTTTGCCGGGAGGTCTGATAAATAGCATAGTTGGACAACAAAAACTAGGATTCAATAGATATAATATCTAGAACAAAAACTGTGCTGGATTTCTACAATCAGCAGAAGGATAATTTATTTTGGAAGTTGGGCACTGTCTTTTTTTTTTACTATTTGTTGATTATCAGTTGCATATTTTTGCCTACTTTTCATATAAGCTGAGCCCTCAGATGTCAGTTGCCAAATAGGAAATATTTATTTCATAGTCAGTTGACAATGACATTTTTCTGCCAGGTTTTCTTTTTCTTCTTATCTCAGCAGTTTTAACAGGAATTTAGAGCGGTGTACCTTAATGCTTATCAGGTCAGTGATGCTTTGCGTTCAAGGCGATCCTCTGAGTTGCGCTCGTCTCTCTCTGCTCAGCTGGACCAGGACCTTACCATCAAGAGGTCAGGGTCTTTGGACCACAGCCAGCATCCAGGATTGTACTGGATAAGGTATGACACAGCGTAGAGCTATAATGCAGTGCTTCCATGGCAAAGTGCTGGCAGTCTCCATTTCCAGTCTCCCAAAGGTTTAAGCCATTGACCCTCAGTGAAGCCCTTTTCATGCTTTGCTTTATACCTCATCAAGATCACCACTCTATTGTGTTACTTCATCTCGCTCAGAGCTGTTGCTGTTTCCTCTCACCTAGCCATGCAGTTTATATTGCTATTAACTTATTCTGCACAGAAAAGGCTGAGTGCATTTGAGGTTTAATGTGACACACCAAGAAACTGCATTTTGTTTCACAAGTAAATGCATTTTTCTTTCTTTAAAGGAAACTTTCACACATATGATGGCAGCTTATCTTCTTGTTGTGTTCCCTGGTTCATGTTGTGTTTTCCTGCAGCACTAGTATGTTGTATTATTAGATGACGTTGAACTTTCTATCTCACAAGAGGTTGTACTTTCTTTAAAGAGAAAAGCAAAGCTGAGAGGGCTTGATTTATTAAGATACTTAAATGTTAAATAAGTCAATCTTAATATTTACCAAGTGTCTCACTGGTAGTTGAAAGGATGCCACACCTCGTCTCTAGTTTTGGGTAGAGCCTAACCCATAGCTGCTGTCGCCTTCTCTCAGACCACGGCACTTGATAAAGAGAAGCAAGTTTTCCGACGAAGACGCCACCAGGATGTGAAGCTCACTCCCAACCTCCCGCACAGCATTGGTGTCGGTGCCTCCCACGGTGCCAACCTCGTCCTCTCCCCCACTGAGCTCACCCCCGAGTCTGAGGACTATTCCCCAGGTTCAGCTGGCACTGTTCGTTCACCCATCTCTCCATTCTAACAGCCTTTCTGAGGTCAGAGTACCCCTCCATGAAAAAGTGGAAGAACGTTGAAAGGGGTGGAGTGCACAGTGAAACAACCCAACCTGCATCTATTCTATTTTTCTCAGCCACGTCTTTTTTTCTCTTTTTTTATAAAATACATTGATCAGAAAAAGGGGCACATTAGTGTCAAAGTATCGAGTAGATCAAAGAAATCACTTAAAGAGCATGCAACAGTTTTTAATTTTTTTCTATTTTCTTTCAAAAAAGAGGCACCTACTGTTTCAGCCTCATTTATACATAGCAAGCAGTGGTTCATTGTAGTGCTTTAGAGCCCTCTTTTGGTTCATACTGCATACTGCAGGAGAGACGACCTGCTTAATGTAAGACTTAGCAGATAATTGGGAAGTGTAAATGCAAAATATTGAGACCTTCGCTTCTTAATATTTAACTACAGGATATTGTGATAGTACGTGTCAAGCACTATCACCATACTGATTTAAACATGAATTCTTGTTTAACAGTTTTAACAACTCATTCAAAACAACATCATCAGTAAGAGTCACTCGTCTGCTGTACTGTATGACACATAGATTACTCTGCTGTGATATTTAAGATTGGTGCATAAAACTTTGACACACTGTTTAGGAAGACTTAAGAAAGTGAAAAGACATGCTGCTATATTGCACCACAAGCATTATCTGTACAGAACTAATATGTTATTTATTTGTTTATTTATTTTGAGTGTGTGTTGGATAAAGGCTGTCCTGATGCTTGTCTTCTCCAGAGAATTGAGGGCGCTAATTTTGGACTATTGCTGGAACTGTTCATTTGTGTGCTGCAGGATGAGTTTTGAAGCAGCTGATTTGTCCCATATCTGTGAGAGTGTTTGTAAGTCAGTGGTGGTACAGATGAATATCAGTGATGTGCAGTTAGTAATAAGTGCATGTTTCAAGCTTGGCCTCAGCACAAATGGATTTAAGTGCAATTAGGTGTACTGCCCATTGAGCACAGTATTTTAAAATTTCCTTTGAGATGCTGGAATGAGTGAGAATGGATCTGATGCCAGTGTCGCTGGCAGCCAACTGACACTCCTTTTTAGACAAGAGACATTAGCTCTTCTGTAACATGGACTTTTTTCCCACAAACTGAAATAAGAAACAAGTTAAATGTTGGTAAACACAACAGTGCTTCCAGTAAAATCCATTATTTTAATATGTGTTCATTTTTTCAAGTACTTCAGTGAGACTTCTCTAATAATAAGATCAAACAACTTGACAGATAGGTCTGGCTCAACAGACTGTATGTACTGTATGTCCTTTAACCACTTCATACATTGGTTCAGCAGAGACCAAATATCCATGGATGTGAATGTCCTCTTCCCTTCATCAGAGATTGTAACCTGCATGTGTACTGATATGCCTCCTAAATCAGTCATTCTGGTCCTATACTGTTTAATATACGCCTGTCAGATATGAAACAATTTCTGTTGTCATTGTTTGTGCTGTCTTGGTGAATGCAGTTCAGTTAAGGCAGACTATGGTCATACCACAGCTAAGTTAAGACCTGTATATACACAGTTTACCAGTAACATCACACCAATGATTTTGTTGTAAAAGGGCTTTTAAGTTTTCGACTGGAAGAGAAGGAACCAAAAAGCACAAGAAAATCAAGTTGTGACGTTGACTTTTTGGCAATGTATTTGCTCATGACTGTTTCTCATCATCAAAAAAAATGTCATGTTTATATACAGTTTGACAACTCAGTATTCAAGAACAACTGGAAACTATAATGTTATGTGCAAGCAGATTGAAAATGTGAATGCTGTATTATATCCATCCATATCCATTAATGTAAGGATGTCACAGTATAAAACAATCTAAACGAGAACGAAAGCTAGGTTTTGTTCTTTTTTTTCAATTAATGAGAAAAATGTAATGGTTAAAGGTAAACTTCAAACAATGCACTCCTCAAAGAAACCATAAAAAATAAATGGA
>JAPZDT010000023.1:19103717-19115753 GCA_029814675.1 Acanthurus coeruleus | reverse complement strand
TAAATGACTTGACTCAATAAAGGATGCTGATGAAGGCAGAAGACAGCATGTGATTGGAAAGTAAAAGAAAGTGGCTTATATCATTCATCTCAAAATCACTCAGCGGTGCCAACTGGGGTGTTGATTGTCATAAATATTCTTGGGCCTTCAATTTTCACCCACACGCCCCACCCCCAACTCACACCGCAAGAGCATCTCACCTCTTCTGACTGCATCCATGTGCCAGCAGCACCATCCTCAGTGCTCTCCCTCTGACTGTCTCTTTTCTCACACACAGCAGGGGGATGGTTGGCCCAGGACTGTGGCATCATTAACTTTCTTGAGTGGCAGACGTTAGACGTGAAGAGGGATGTCCTGTCCCACCCCCTGCTGAGTGTCCCTCAACCCCCATCACTCTCTCCTGTCATCCTCCATCTCTGCATTTCTTGTTTCTTGTCCACTAAGCAGCTATCCACAGATTTCATGCACGTGATGCTCAGTCAACGGTGAATGAGAGGATGCATATCCAATGTCACCATCATGGATGAGCAATATAATTGTGAACATTCATATGCACTACTTGTATTATATGTATAAACGTGCTTTTTGTGGTGGTGAATTTGCCTTTATAATTGTCTAAATGTCTAGAAGCTGTCTAGCTATTAAAAAGTTGTGACTCTGTTTTTCTTTTTAAACGTGTGAAGAATCCACTGCCACACAGTGTCAGGAGTCTCTGTTGTTACCACCAGTGTAGCACGTGCTGCTGAGGTCCCTGTGGTGCGACGCCCTGTCTCATTAATCACAAACCCTGTGCTGCAGCCCTGACAACCAACAACCTGGTGCCCTGCCACCTCCCTTCATGTATACTGGGAAGGCTCTGCACCATTATCTGCTCACAGGACCAAGGCAGCACGGCAATGACAGCTGCCAATGGTCATTTGAACCAGGCTCTCCTTTCAGTTGAAACTCCTCACTTCACATATCCCCCACCAAGCTTTTTGGCTGTCTCTCTTCTCGGGTTCACAAGTTTTGAACTGCTGGGGCAAAGGTCAGTGCATTTGCCAGGTTGTCACGGCAACTCTCGACAACATCAGATGTCAAGAGAGTTGGCCAACCATGACAAAGGCAGGCAGAGAGCTCTGCTTGGCTTGCCACTTCCTTCTGGAGAGCAGAGGAAGCAGGACAGAAGGGGAGAGAACAGTGTTTTAGTTGAGCTTACTCTCTTTCTCTCACTTGGCTGCGGTCGATGTCTGGAGTGCTGAGGGTTGTGGCAGAGGGGTATTTAAGCTTTCATGTGGAGGGGGGTTAAATGGTTGTTGGGGTCCAAGTCACGCTTGTACTGTGGGGTGCTGGGAGTCAGAGCAGTGCCGTGGTCTAGTTGTGTCATGAGCATGTAGCTGAGCTGTCACTTGTCTCTAATTGGCTTAGATCAGCCCACAAGAGGCTCAAAGCTCACTGACCCACCCTTTTTCTCTCGTTTTCTGTTCCTCTCCCTCAACCCCCTTCTAATCACCTCTTGTTCCTCAGCCAGAGTAAGACAACGGCCTCCACATGGTCCTTTCCACTGGGCCGTTTGATCCAAAATCTCTCTCTTGTTCCAGCAAGCCTGTCACTTTCTCTGCCTGCATGTATATCCTGTTATGAGTCTGAATCTTCCAAGGAGCGTGCCACTAGAATGATGAGAAAGAATGCAGAGGGCAGTCTGATCCAATCCTGATTTGAGATCTAATTGATCTGGACCCTGGGGTCGTCATGGGGTCAATACGTGGACTGATGACAACATGGTTCACCTTGAGGGAATAAACCTATTGCAGCACTTTCATGTGGCATTGCACCTAAAATCAATCCAAACACCAAATCATCCCTGTCATCTTCACCATTACAGTTAAAGATGAATCCCTACGCATCGTTGGCCAGTACTGCAATCAGTCAGCCCTTCTGAATCCTGCCAGACTGGGTGTTCCTTCCTGGCAAGTGTAGGATTTATGATGTGCTACAATGGTTCAGGGAATGACCCTCTAGTGTGCATCCCTTATGATGTTCTAATTGGATGGGGTGACCTTTCTTCACTGTAATTTTGAAGCGTACGTGGTCCTTGGGGGTGGGAACAGATTAAAAAGCAGCAGGGGTTGGCTGATTGATGTGTACTGTGGTTGTTGTGGTTGGGGATGGACAGTGACAGGTAGAGGGGATGGTAACATATGAGTCCACAGCTGTTGAATGGGAAGGGATGTACAGACTGATAGATGGGGGTTGGCCACAGCCAGGCCGCCTGATTGCTACCTTCTGGTACATCATTCCTCGCAAAGACTGCTGTATGCATACTATGATTTAATGACAAGGGACGTTAAGTGTTTGGTTTTCTGTATGCATAAAATGTGTGTAATGTTTTATAATTTATAATAATACAAGTACAACTTTTTAAATGATAAAAAAATGCCACAACATACTTGCCATATGTTGGTATATAAAGTATTTACAATGACTCTGTAAAAACAGTAACCAAAGAAATGACACAAGTCAATGTCCGAAAGGGAGCAACTTTGATAGTGTGAAAGTCATGTAAAATCAAGTCCCTCTAGCAACTAAATTTATCATTATAAATAAGAAATAACCCAGGATCAGTTTAACTGAGCTTAGAGATGTTTAATGGCTTCTTTGTAGTTAACCAGATTCTTAGATCCTACAAGGTGGAGCTGAATGTTATAAAGAACCAAATGCAAAATGCAATAGCCATAATCAGGTGTAGATATGTAGAGAAAAATTTACCATACACATAGAATTCATATTTGTATTTCATAAATTATTTTTTAGATAAAAAAATTTGTGGTATAACTACAGTATGTGGCTGTGTGTTTGGACCATCTACTGTATGTTTATCCCTGATTTTGGCTGTTATTTTGCTTTGCATTAATGTACAGCACTGTCACTGCTCACAAAGCCCCCAGCATATATTTATTTATTTCAGTCAATATGAAATTTGCTTTGCTTTTCTTTGTAGCCAGAATGAGGTGAAGTGTGGTGAATGGGTTGTTTTGGTGCATTGACTGGTGGATCCTATTTTGACGGCGTGTGAAGCTGGAACTAATTCCTGCATATTTATTTGACTTGGTCTGAGCAAGCTAAGCACTTACCCTACTTAATATTCCAGGGCATGCTAACAGAAACAGCCTATTGGCGATAGCAAAACAGCCTCATGCAGCCTTTAGAAAGACTGTAAGTGGAAAAAAATGAGAACCTCAGAATGTCAAAATAATTTATTCCCTTGCAAATCAGCACGGATGCGTGCATCAATTTAGAAAGCTAAGACTTGCTTTTTCTGCAGTCTTTTGTTATTTTATGTCATTTAGTCCCAAGCTAGTATCTGCAAGTCATGCTAAAATCCTGAGAGCAAATAATCCAGTCAATAACAGATTTACCACAATGTTTTAGTCAGTTGGATCCATCAGCTTGTCAAACTTTACCCGCTGAGTTCACTTTTATCAATAAATATTGACTGTAAAAAAGTTGTTGGGTCTGAATATTTCAGTGTATGTACAATATGCACAGTCCGTGTGCGGCAGTATGTAGCTCCTACATCAAAGTTCTTTCCTTTGCTTTGCTTAGGCTGACTCTGGTCTTCATGCACCTCTCATTGACATCGCAAACCAACAAAATGTAGCTTCAGTTAAAACCCTTTTCCTGTATTTTTCCTTCATCTCATCCAACATGGAAAAAAAAAGGGTAAAAAGATAAAAGAGCATGAAAGGAAAGAGAGCCTCATCTCTCTCCCCCAGCCTTCCACCAGGCTTGAGGCGCTTTTGTTGTGGGCTGCATCTGAAAAGATCAGCTTTAACAACCTAAGCAAATGTCCATGAAAAGACTTGTGAGGGGAGGGCCTTGAACCTTCTGTTGAACAGGTGTGTTTTATAGCACTGTATTTGTCCTTTGGTCTTAAATGCATTGTGTGTGTGTGTGTGTGTGTGTGTGTGTGTATCTCTTCGTGGCTGAGGCTCCACTGTAGCGGTGAGCCGGTCCCAGCAGGAGGGCTGTAGTCAACCCTGTGCCATGTGAAAGCTGCAGGGAGCGGGCTAACGAGGTGTCCAGGCAGCTGACGGCTTTGTCCTGCCGCATGAGAGTGGAGATGGCACAAAGCATGTCCTGCAGAGAGTCCTGTCTGTTCTTTGTGTCTGCCTCTCTCTTCTGCCCAGCACTTTGGGCTACAAAAGGAAGCCGTGCGAAGCAGCATTGTGGCATCAGGTGGACGAGGCACTGTGTCTGTCCCTCATTTCCCTCCTCCCCATCCGTCTCCTCTCGCCACCACAAAAAAAAAAAAAACATATACTTGAGTGTTGAATGGCTGTGAATTTGTGTCTCCTGCAGTTGGCGAAAATCCTGTCAAATTTCTACTGTGACCCTAACAAATAACTATCTTTTTATGAGATACCCTTTCCTCTTTCCTTGTTCCTCGCTTTTGTCTTTCTCTTCTTTCCTGTCACATTATGCTGAAGTGAATTATGATCCAGAGGCCAGGCAGTTCTGTGTCATGTGTTTGCTGCTTGTATTTGCTCAGTCTCCCATTTTTCTCTCTTTGCTCTTCTCTCTAATTTATGAACTGCTACACTTGAGTGCGCCTAGCGCCTATTAAAAGCAGCGCATCCCCTGTGTTTGTCCTGGCCTTTCCTGCTCCACAGGAAGCTCATCCGGAGCCCCCACTAGCTAATGCCACTGCAGGGGGTGAGCAAGTAGCATGGACACCTCGGTGGATCCCCTGTCCACTGGAGGGAGAGGTTTGACGCTTCTTTTCAAAGGCCAAAGTCATTTGTCTTTGTTGTTTTCTGTCTCCCAGGGAATGTTTAGAGAGAAGAAGACAGCAAGAGAGATAACGAGTGAAAGGGAGTGAGAGCAAGCAAGAAAACATGCCTTTCTCACAGGAATCTCTTTGTAGATTGTGTGATGTTTCGCATCTGGGCCATTTTACTGAAAGCTGTACTTTGTTCTTCTGTTTTACGTTCAGGGGCTTATGCTCAGTTTTCTCCCTTCACTCGGTTTCTTCTAAACAACAGCTGTGCATCATCTGATCGCAGCAGTTTAGAACATAAGCCACAGAATATAACCAATTTAGAAGTGATGCAGTTGATATTTTTACATTGCTCCCCTTTTAGTGCTATAGATCAAATCTTGCCAAAACCATATGTGTGTACAGCCCTGTAAATCTCCTATCAATATTTAAATATCTGGACAGCAGGTCTAAATAATGGTCTCAGGAATTACGGTACTGCAGGATAAAACTCTGTGCTTTGATCCCTCAACCTGGGTCACAGCCTTTTTGAATGGCCAGTAAAGCTGCTTCGCTTTGGTGAGTCAGCATCATAAGCTTAATATCCATATGGAAACTCCAGTCATGTAGAAGCAATGACCACAAGCAAAAAATCCACACAGTAGGCATCAAACAGCATGTTCACATTCACAGCACAGCATCAATGCAGTGTTTTATATGTGAATACCACTTGCTGAGCCTGACCACAGTCTTTCCATATTGTTTTAGTAATGGGATTTAAAACAGACGACCACGGGCAGACAACCAAGTGAGAACCACAAAAATCACAGAGAGGTTAGCACGGTGTATCCCAAAGGACTACAAATCCCTTCCCTGAAATCTCATTGTTTGGAAACCATGAAACCGGATTCCTCTAACAAGTCTCTGATCAGTGGAGACTCGACCCAAAGGACTCAATTAGACCAGAACGGCCCTCTCTGACCGGGCCTCTATTTTGCCTCCTTCCTTCTCCCAGCATGCTTCTGCCACTGCGGTGGAGCTGTCTAATGCCTGAGACTAGGAGCCTGGCCATGCAGCACGATGAGCAATCACATCACTCAGCCTTTGCCCCTCTTATTACACACCAAAAAGCCGAACTATACAGTGGGATGTGTATATGCATGCATTTGTGCGTTGCTTCCCAGTAAACCTGTGGCACTCCCCTTGACTTGGTGTTTTAATTGGCACCGTGAGTACAGTAAACGTATATTTAAAACACTGGCACAAAATAGCAGTTACTGAAACATCCCTACAGTCGGAGGCAGTAATCCAGAATTTAATTTCAGTCATTTCGCCCTCCTTCACTTATGATTAGAGTGAATTATGATAATTTCTTGATTATGGCTTGGCCCCTGCCTGTGAGCCTGAGGACACTCCTTGTCTGAGCTCAACAGAAGATGGCAATGGGGAGCATGTGCTACCCACTGGGTCTGCAGTGTCAAAAACTTCCTTTCACATGTCATAACAACAAGCTGTACTTTATGCTGCTTGTTTGTTTGTCTTCAACTTCCCCTGCAGTCACTGGGGCACATACATTTTTTAAACAGACCAGTGTTTGCAGAAATATTTAACTCTTCATCTGTGGTTCAACATCAGATTTGTGCCAGTCACTTGTTAAGGTTTCTAGAGAGAATGAGTCAAAAAAGGGGAGATAAAAGAGCAATAATTGTTTTAATGTTAAAAGGAACTATTGTGCTTATTATAATGAGTGAATGTATGTGTGAGAGAGGGAAGCGTCGGCCGTCAGCTAGAAGCCAGATTTGCCTCCATTATCTGGAAACCCAATACCACATCACTGATTCACATTCAATAAGTGATTCTCATAACACAAGCTGGGTCGTCCACATTGCTTTCTTCACAGGAAAGTCAATTAGAGCTTCATTTAAAAAGCAAAATTAGTTGTTATAGATTTAATAAGTGACCTGGGCTGTGGCGGACCGGGCAGAGCCTGGTTGAAAGTGGTTGGGGGTCCATGGGGAAATGTGTGCCTCCTCACTAAAGCCCAATGGTAATGACTTCTGTTTAGTCTTGATAATGTCTACTAATTAGTTAATCAAAGACAATGGCCTTCTACATACACCTCCCACCTTGGCAGCTTCTGTCTGCTTCATTGAACAACAGCTCAGAGTGTAAAGCCAGAGTGTAAAGCCTTGAAATCCCCATTCACTTTCATCACTGGCGGACACACCTGGTTGGGTTTGGTGTATGCCTGCAGCAAGATGTACAACACATTAATTTGCAGAATTAATGTTAATGGATGCATGGACAAAAAATTACGCAATGATCTGCTTTATAAAAGAGGATATTAAAGAGGATAATAAAATATTACAAAAGTAATACACTTCATTCCACGGAGGTGTCCACACTGGTCAGAAGGTCGATATAAATACCCTTTGGGCTGGACAGGCTGGAAAAACAGGCCATTGACAAAGTGTCTGTGCACCCCTTGGAGCTGCCATCATTGGGTGAGTAATACTCTGTTTTCTCCATAATCAATTAGTAAGCCTTCATTAGCTAGGCCATTCATTATGTTGGCGTGTCAGGGACAGGACATGGTGCAGTGGTCGCCCCTGGGATGGGCACGTCACTCGGTGCTGATACATGACGAGGCTCTCACAATCGCTCTCACATCTAAAGAGGACACAGCCATTACTCTGTTGCACAGCCAAGCAGGCAATACTGTGCGTGGCCAAATCAACATTACTTTGTTGTTACACAGCCAGCCAAGTAAGCATTATTCATTTTAGTTGCACAGCTCAGTAAATATTATTCACTGCTCTTACCCAACTAAATATTCATTACACTGTATTGTTAAAACCATTTGAGGTTATTTATTTTTCAACTAGGATAGCAATGTCTTCTTAACATGGCTGTTCATTTGGCAGCTGAATGCCTACAGTGCATATTTTTGGATTTCTAGGATGAGAAAATGTGAGCAGCCCTGCTGTTGGCTTTTAGCTTGAGCTACACAGTAAAACATCTTAAACATTTCCCAAGTGCTCTGGTTTCTCACAGCTCTTTTGAATATTACAGTAGCTTGTAAGCTTCACTACCAATCATTAATGTAAAACAGATGTTAGACACATTCCCTTGTGTAACTGCTCTCATTGCTGGAGTCTCTACCACTGCAGCATTAAATATATACGCGTGTGTGAGCATATGTACGTTTGTGTGCGTGGGCAGTGCCAACAGCACACAGTGTGAGTCCTCTCTCCGTGTGTAATGGCCTGTGCTATAGAATTATGATGAGGGGCAGACAGAGATTAAAAGAGTAAGATATTGAATGGCCCGATGATGGATGAGAGCTGTTTGTGGATCAATTAAACAATAAGAAATTAATTCTGCCAGGGACATGCTCATTAGGGACCTGGTGAATGGAAGGCAATGGGGAGAAAGAAATGTGTCGCTGTTACTTTATTAATTTTGTCATTGCATTTTTATATCCACCAGGCTAAAGCCTGGGGTGTATTGTATGTTCAGTCGTGTGTGGGCATGTGTCTGTCCACAGCTAATCTGACATACTACTGGACCCATCAGCCCAGTGTTTTTTGTGTAGATTTATGACTGTAAGCTCAAGAACCTCGCACAGTTGTGTTGATTCAACATTTTTTTAAAAAAAAATTATATATTGACTGTTTGGTTTTATGCCTCCATTGACTGCTGACTCCTCACTCCTCTGATCCAGCTGGTAGGGGCAGCAAGTGTTCAGCAACTGCTTCACCGAAGCACCTAGACTCCAGGCAGAGATCTGCACTTTACTGATTTCTTCTATTTTTTTTTAGAATGACTTCTATTATAAATGTCCAGAGTATCATAGAATAGAAGTCATTCATTTTAACAGTTGTATTTTATTTAGAACATTTGTTATTAAGCAACACTGAACATGATTATTTATATACTCCCCATAGGTCACTAAGTGTTTGACATGCGGTGTGTGTGTCAAATGCATGTTTGCACACTGCAGCTCTCCAGGTCTTCCCTTTATATTTACCATAATGCTGACCTTGTTAAAGGCCGCAGCTAAAAGCATTTTTCTTCTTTCTCCCACTGAAAAGAAGCTGCTATCAACCTTGGGCTCTACAGTGTGGTTGTATCTTTGGCTGAGCAGAGAAACAGTGAAAAGTCAACTAATTACGGGAGCAGCTCGTATCAAAGGGCCGCTGAGCACGGCAAATACAGGAGCCAACAGATGTGAGTAACAGCTGCCATGTTGAGTGTCAACCTTCTCGGTGCTGTCAGTCTGCATTTGCCCCGTGCACAAGAAAATAATGTGTTGTCTTAATTCATTTGCCTCCGATTGCAACAGCCGGCGCGTAATGGATTCTAATATTATACATGATCCCGTTCCAGCATGCAATTAGTTTGTAGCTCCACCTATTAACACTTACATATTAATGGCGTCTCCCAGAGTTTGCTAAATGATGGTTGTGGGCCTTCTCATTGTAGGAGTGGGGCACACCAATTGGCAGGCACCAGTGGTTGGGGACCCATCAGTCTGCTTGCCAATCGATTCACTAAGAAACTTCTGTGGTACTGTGACAGAGCCAACATACAACCCCCTCACCCCCCATGGGGGAGGCTATCCTGATGCGCTGGCTCAGGGGGTGAGCACACAGACGGACGGGCGGGGCTAGTTGCCAAGCTGGGCCAGGCCCGCTCAGTGCACAGTCTGTCTGTCTGTCTGTGTGTGTGTATTTCTGCTTGGGGGGTTTAATGTGGATGGAGTGCTAAGTGGAAATTTAGAGAATGGTGTAGGGGTGTGGCTGCTAAGTGAGAGTGGTCGAGGGTGCACTCTGTTCAGATGGGGGGGATGAAACATTTGCTTGCTGAGCAGATGTTTTAGTTGTGTATGTTTGTCTAGGGGGTGTGACACGGTCAGTGAAGGGCAGTCAGGGGACTACGGAGAGGGCATTTGTCCGGAGTCTGCTGCTCTTCTGAGACTGCTAATCCCAAAAAATGTTAAAGTTGGGACTGGAGACTTTACACCTGGGAGTGAGCTTTGACCTCTATCAATAGTCAGGTTCTTAGGACAAAGTCTTTCAAATATTCCTGTCTTGCTCTAATCAGGTGACTTGAAACATCTGCCTCGTTAATGCAAGTCTATGCTAATTTTGCCGTTTGGTCAACAGGCCACTCTGTAGTTAGAGGCATTGATTATGTACATTCTAGATTCCAGCCCTCCCGTCCTTTGCTAGCTATCAGTCCGTCTGCAGCGGTTTGCTATTCTCTGGTGCACAGCAAAAAACAGATTGGATTTTTCATTAAGGCAGAAAACTGTCAGATTCTTGACAGCTTTGGATGTGGACATATGCTCTGATACAGTGGAAACAAACCCCAAGATCAAGCCTAAAAATCTCTCCCTCTCATCTCTTTCGCTGCTTTTCCATCATCCTGGTGCACTACATTTCTGTCTCCATTAATACTTCACCTGTAGTTGAGGAGAAGTGCTCTGGTGCTTGCTTGAAGCTGTTTTTCATATTTGGTGGAGCTTATTTATAATTGGTGGATGGAGACGGGTCTTTGAGTACGGCTCATGGCTGTGTAATGACTCTCTGTGTGCATGGGTGTGAGTGCAGGGTGTAGACCAGTGCTGAATGGGAATGAGATGAATGCTGGGTGGAAATGAATTTCTAAAGGCCATGGTGCTTCATCACGGGCCCAGCACTGCCCGTCCCACTCCTGCCTGAATAACACCAGAATTATCACTCAGAGGGATGAGAGAGAGCGATGAATACCTCCAGCTACTACACCCTAGGGACCAGGGTACCCCCCGCCCCTCCCTTTCTCTTTCCCTGCTACACACACTACACATATACATATGAATATACCGCACACTCACACAGGTAGAGATTGGAGGTGGAGGGGGCAACATTATGCACTAATGGTGTGCTCCATTAATCATACAATGATGAAGGCCATTTCCTTTATTTAATTGGCTCCCAGTATCTCAGTGTCTTTGTTGCATGTCATTTCAGTCTTTCACTGGCAATATGCTTGTGTGTGCTCCGCTCTTTTGGCTGGCAGAGTGCAGTATGAGGGTATGACTGAGAGCTCTAGAGACACATCAAACAAGTGTCTTTTATATCTGTTCATAACATATCACTAATAGACTGAACAATATTGGGAAAACAAACCTTTATTTCTATCATGCAGTAATTTTACAACATGCACCAGTATTCAGGTAGTCTCAAGTTATTTGATTTTTTTAAACATGAAATTGTAGGTCAATATTTTTTCTGATAAAATCAACAAGTATCATTTTTCAGCATCCAAATACTCAGGGAACTGCTTTGATAAATTGCTGCGAGTAAACCATTATTTAATGATTAAATTTTCAAGCAAGAAGACGGATAAAAGAATCTGTGGAGAAGAAAATATTTTTCTAAAACCTAAAAATGTTTTCTTTAGTGAGGCTGCAGTTGTCTGTTTATTTTTTCCATTGTCATAAATTATAAAAGGTAGGTGGACAAAAAGGGAAAAGATCCATTTTTTGTCAACAGCTTGTCGGATTGCGATTGGACTATGAATATGTAGGTGTTACTGGGAAAATATGTAGCATTGAACGCTTACCTAGGTCTATAAATAGGCAGTGGAAAAAAATACCTGAGGTGTAAAACCACGCCCACACACCCAAACATATTAATGCAAAGGGCAGACTTCACTACTACAACCATATGTCATGTTTTTCAACAGATATTTGTGTAACTTTTAGTAGTCTATTATATGTGTCATGATGAAATAGATTTTTGTGCAGCAGGACAGACCAACTGAGAACTTGAGGCTTTATTCATTTTTTATACACCACAGGAAATAGCAGATTCTGTGTCACCATACAGATTTTTCTTGGCTTGTTGGGAACATTTTCTACCACAGGTGACCAATGAGAAGAAGCTCATGCTAATTTAAATGATAGTGTTGGTGATACACTGACAGCAGTTGCAGATATTTTGATGGTTTCAGTGTAACATTCTGTGTTTTGAGTCTATGAAAGGCGTATTTATCTGTTAGTGATGTGTACAAACAGAATTGTCTGCTTGAGAACCCACTGTGGGCACAATGGTACGAGCTGATTTTCCCACAGTGGGAGATACTGCATTGATCTGAATTTTAATGCTCTGATTTCAACTATGAAAGAATGGTAAATTTGTTAGTTTGAAAATGGTCTTTTCTTCCCTGCATTCCCAGCATATCCTTCGAAAACAACAACAACAATAGCAAAAATGCATTTTGCATAATTTTGGATATGAGTGTAAAGTGGA
>JAPZDT010000023.1:18990232-19001790 GCA_029814675.1 Acanthurus coeruleus | reverse complement strand
CAAATAAACTGTAAACTGTTTTAAATTGTGTTTCTTTTGTCTAAAAGCTTACAGCTCTGTTTATGAGAGAGAAAACTGGCTTAAACAAGCTTAGGTAATGTTGACGATGTATTAAGACGTCCTGTTAGCAGCCTTAGTAATCTACTGTGGGAGTTTCCTCTCCCTGTCATCTGTGTTGCGACGTCACCCACAGAAAAGCCCCCGCCGTCGCCCATGTCGGGGCTTGTTGTGGAATCAACCTGAATAAAACAGAAAAGAGAGGAGGAATGTTTAGCCTCCCCTTCTCTTTAATCTCCATCTGTGGAACAAATGAGCCAAATTACTAACAGCTCTCCTTCTCCTTCTTGAGTAAACCAGCTCTCCCTTTTCCCTGCTTTTTTCCCCTCATCGGTATGCGGTGATTTCCAAAACTCTTGCTGCTTTTCTGCTTCCTGTGATCCACTGAAGTTCTTACATGCTTAGAAGCCTTGATGCTGCTTTGTCATCATGGCCGTTGAACAGAGATGAAAAGGACCCTTCTTTGTCATCTCTCATCTTGAGCCATGGAGTTTTACTAGCCGCTGACAAAGAGCGCAGGCCTTGTTATCTGTAGATCACTGTAATGGAACAGGCCACGTGTGAGGCTTCTGGGGAGCCCTGCTTCCTGAAGGATCAGTAACTCAGCCTCCACACTCACAGATAGAAAACTCAGCGTGATTAATGAGCCCTCTGCCTTTTCTAATCATTTTTTGGCTGAGATTTAATCACAAATCTGATAATATCTCAGCAGCAAAATAAGAAAGATGAAATGAGTTTTGTCTCTCATCAGGCATCTTGTCCTTGAAGAACACATGTTGTCTCCAGCTATGCAAAGCAATAATATGCGATCCTCATCATTGCACTTTTTTAATTTCCATGAAAGGTATTGGACGCAGATGGACATCTGCATACCTTAGTGAATCCATCAACTATCTAGCTGTGTAAGAAAAGAGAACAAATGCGTACAGAGCTATTGAAGGGCAAACTGGGCAGCACAAAAAGGACATTGTGTTATATCCTAATTATGGAAATATATCCTGGTTGTTTACAGTGAATGACTGTAGAAAAACTGAATCTCTGGCTTTTTTTTCTCTCCATCTTTTCCCTCTTTCTTTCTCTCTTTTCTAACTTCAGTGACATTCCAGAGAGTTGATGGTGGTCTGATGAGCAATGGAAGGTGAGTGTCCCACCAGAAACAAAACAATAATCAAGTCCAATATCACAAGCAAATTTACAAAAAAAAAATATATATATATATACATATACCCGTCATGATTATTTCATTCTGTCTGTCCTAAGCTTTACATGTCTTAACACAACCTTTACATCAGGCTATGAATCAAGTCTACAGCCAGCTTCTTTGGATTCTAATACTGATAAATGACTGATAGATTGATAGATAACCGATACCTGTTTGTGTGCCCGCCATGCAAACCGGCGCGCAAATATACATTTCTACCACATCTCTGTTCATGCATCAATAGATGAACTCATAAATCTCCTCAACAGAATTAACAGAAACAATTTAAGCAGAGAGTGCTTTTATTTTGTCATTTATCTTCCGCTGCTGGCTACGGGAAACCCAGAAGCCCTCTGGAGTGATAAATTTGCCTGTCACCTTGCGTGGGCGGCTGGGATCTGAGCACATGTAATAATGTAAAAATAATTACCCAGGGGAGAGATGTGTGCAGGTACCCCACTTGCACCCCCATACGCTGTGCTCCATTTCAGTGTGTGTCTGTGAGAGAAAGAGAGGCTACAGAGACGAGGGCACATCTCAATGACACCAGTTACTGAGCCTTTGTGGGTATTCAAGAGACTCCCTTGAGAATCCTGGGCTTCTGTCTATCTACTGCTTATCACACCTGACTAGGTAAAGCCTCCAGATCTCAAACACTCAGCGAGAGATTGCCAACTAAATCTGACCCTGTGTGTCTCTGGGCTTTTGGGAATGTGTCTATTCTGCAGTCTGGTTGCAGCATTTTTGTATTTATGCTTCCTTTTTTTTCCCCTTTATTATTCCCTGACTGTGCGTATGACTAGATGCCACAATGGACAATTTTGCTTATATTGTTTTGTGAGCCGCCAGCATGTTCTCAATGAATTAGCCACGCTACTTGCCATGCCTTTTCTCATCTACTTTCTGGTGTAGTGTTTTTCCTTCAATTTTCCACATAAGTGGTTCTGATTCTCACTCCAGCGAATGGGATTTGAAATGTCTGTATTTGTGGTGCTCTATATTTGTCATATTTTTAGTCAGTTGCAGTGACTGCCGCGATTTTCACAACACTGGAAGAGGATGCAGTCTGGAACTCTTATTCTAACACGAGCCTCTGATCCGTTAGTCACTCTAGTGCCATCAAATCCCAGATGTTGCAACTTGCCCATCTGCCCTGAGACGGAAAAATGTGTAGCAGAGTATCAGAGGAAAATGTGTTCATTTGTTACATGAGATGTTTATTGCATTAATTAGACAATAGCAAATGAAGCCGCATCTGTTTGCAGTTTCTCATTGGCTCCTGCCAAATTGCCCTGACTGAACAATTACATTTAATCGATCACAAAATAAATGATTCATGGAAGATGAATAGGCTGCAGATTGGTAGAACTGGACCATTTGACTTTGGCTGCTCAATTGAAATTGATAAAAGCCGATAAAGGCTCGTTCCTTATCCCCCTGCCAATAGGGAGATGGTAATTAGGGGGTCGTAATAACTTCCTATACAGGCCCTGATCAATATTTTAGCAAAGCAGATTCACTCCTATAGGCGGAGGGAATGGGCTTAGCATTGCAGCGAACAGGTTTCACTGACACTGTTGCTATGGAGATTCCTTTACATCCCAGGATGTGAATGCTGAATGACAGCATGTTGTTTTCTGGGAGTTAATCTTGAAAGTAATCTGTGTTTCCCTTTGCTTTAAGTGTTAGCTAATGTCTGTGCTTTTAATCCAAGTTCCATCCACTCGTCTGCGAGACCATAAACACCTGATTTATGTAGTTGCTCGGAAATTAATATCTCTCACTTGGCTTATTTATGGCAAGCTCAGTGTCAGACATCCTAGACAGTATTTATGGTTTCTTGCCCATTATAAGTAACTGAAATGTCTAACAGGAAGACAAAATGCTCCAAATCAAATTTTATCTGCCAAGGTTGCTATCCATCTTGGGTTTGGCAGGGATTAAAAGTTCACTGTTGACTTTCCATTAGAAGTATGACCTGGTGTCCACCCCCCAGCCGCTTACGCACACACGCACACACAAATATTCTAACAAATACCCCCTGTAGAAATCAGTCTTATTCTAATTATCCTTAGTAATACTGCTGTGTGATAAATACAAGGACGTTGCAGCCATTTCCACTGTCAGCTCCTTGTGTTTCAAATTGTCTTTCTCTAGTGGGCTGAAAGGCTCACTAGAGCACACAGGACAAGCGAAATGAGCAATGAGACAAAGGCATGGTCTTTTACTTTAGACTCTATACATTCATGTTGGAGTCTCGCTGGACTCAACAAAGGAGACTGATGTCCTCCTTTTTTCAGCTTCTTGGTGATATTAGTCTGACAGATGTTGAGGGCACAAGAGGCAGGGAGGATGGGGGAAAGGATGAGGTGAAAGTGTATAAAGGGAAAATAAGGGAAAATAAAGGAAAATACGGTTTGGAAAAGATGGTATGGCAAGAGAAAATGATGGCAGTGGGAGAACATGGCAGCTAGAAACTGAGGTAGGAAGGACGGGGAAAGATGTATTACCCTATAAAAGTGCATCTGTCTGATGCACACCCATCAATTTGAATGACTTGTCTCCCCCGAGGGCCTGTTTTGGCATTCAGAAGCTACAGTGAGGGCTCTTAGCTTGCCAAGGCTGTAGTTCATACGGACTCCCTCCTCTCTGTGGAACAGCTCTTCTCATTAGAACCTGTGGCTGAGGAAGGGACTGACGGCAGCACGCCCATTACCTGCACTTGTCCTCAGGGCTTGACTCTCTCTCAGTCCCCTCAGAGCCGTCGCGTTACCACACTGGAGCGAGAAAAAAAAAAAACACCATCAGAAAGCCTTGCTCCTTACTGTTGTTCTCTGCAGCTCCTCACAGCGCACATCTGCAGTCTGCCACATACAACAGTGCACTTCCAGGGGGGCGTGCTGTGTCTCTGAGAAGGCAACGACTTCTGCTTCATCACATGTGGTGCTTGTCGCACCATTGCAGGGAAAATAAATAAAAACAATGTGCTGCTATTATTTCATCTTCTGTCTCCTTTAAATTTGTTTAATTTGTCTCCATCCTCGCATGAAGTGAGCTAGTTTTTTACATTTTAATCATTTAAGTAAAATTGGGTATGACGCATAAATGGAGAGACACAGAGGCATTTAACTCTATCGCTAATTCTCATTTAACTCCATCTGTGTTACTTGCGGTAACGAACCTCAGACGTGATTGTACAGTAAAGCGGCCCTAATGGCCTCCCAGCAGTCACCCATGACAGGTTAAAGTCTTAATGACTGCTTTTTATGGGTCTCACCCCCTCAGGAGGGACACAACACCTGTTAAATGGAGCTGCCTTCTCCCATATGCAGGCAACCCACAAGTGGGTCGGGGCAACATGGTGGGATTAGAGCTGAGGCTTGACATCTCATCAAATAAGATTTAGACTGTCTGGACATCACCACAAGGGGCTGATGGGAAAACACAGCAGAATGAACAAGATATTAATGAATAAGGAAACAGTATACATGTGGGTGTCCGCATACACTGCTGTTCATTCAGAGAGCAAATGCATGCATTAGTGTCTTCA
Source organism: Acanthurus coeruleus (assembly GCA_029814675.1). Lineage (NCBI taxonomy): Eukaryota > Metazoa > Chordata > Actinopteri > Acanthuriformes > Acanthuridae > Acanthurus > Acanthurus coeruleus. Next base: position 18,996,982 of record JAPZDT010000023.1, on the reverse strand, counting down.
CAGTGTGCTTTTGCATTAATAACTGAGCGAATGTGACAAAGACACAGCAGGAGAAACAGGGAGATAAAGGGCTGTGTATGCCTGAAGGAATCCCAACTTTGTGGGGGGAAGAAATGTATCCGTACAGTATTTTCCCCCATATCTCAAAAGTGTTTCATTAGCTCCAGTGGCTTATGGGAAGCTTATCTCACACAAACACACATTCTTCTGCACAAAGTAACATTTAAACATATGTTTGATTTTCTTGTCTTCCAATTGTCTCCTTGCTGATTGCTTCCATGTGTTTTTATTCATTATTTCTGAATCTGGTAACGTTATGCAGAATTAAACCATGCAATTGAATTTTTTTTATCAGAAAAAAGCTCTGGTATTCCTGTAATTTCCCAGCCTGTGTTTTATCTGGTGTTTCATCATGTCTTTCTGCTTAGTCGGCCAGGCCTGCTGAATGCCAGTGACCCAGGCTACCCCTGGTTAGCGGATTCTTTGCCAGCCACCAGCCTGTCTGTCAACAGCAGCTCTGTGGGACCCAATGACCTTAGTAACTTTGGCCGAGGAGGTGAGTGCCCCGGTGCTGTTCCTGGTGCTTTGAGAAAAGACCATAAAAGATGATGGCCTGTCTTCCTTTTATTACTACTGGGGCTCCTGTTGTTCATCATGCACATATCTGCATGCACGATACATCAATTTATGCAGATTCTTTGTGTTTTGGATGTATATTTATATATCACATTAGAGGACAGCTAGAGCATTAACGGCTGGGCCACCACTGTCACCAGGCTGAGTAATGGCAAACGGTCCAGCCTGGTGTCATGGCCCATACCTCAGAGCGAAAGAATGTGAGGGGAGAGACGGGCAGAGGAGCAGGGGGTGGATGGGTGTTTGAAAGGATGGTCTTGAGCAGCCAGTCGTGAAGGACAGGCGCAGCTTGACTGGCGCAGATGCAGACACTTCCGCCATGGCTGTACATCATCTCCCCTTCAGTGGGCATGCAAACCATGCACTATGAAGAGTCTGCCTGCTCTTTCCCTAGCTCTCTCTCTCTCTGTCCCTCCCTTCCTCTATCATAACACACACATGGAGAGCAGCAGCATGTATCCCTTATGTTTATGCACAAAGAAGGGAGGGGAGTGAGATATCCACAGATGTGAAGGGAGATGAGGTGAACCTGTTAAGAGCTGAACTGAGAACAACAATACCCAAATGCACTCAAATCCCAGGTCAACTCAAGGCCTGCTGTACAGGAATAGTCCTCTTCTTGTTATCTGGCATATCTTTGTCTGTAATATTTATTTAAATACACCAGGTTTATGGTTGAGAGGAACATTGATTTCAGAGGAAAGTTAAAGTCCTCTCTTTCTTCTTTTCTAGACATCCCCACTGGGCAGGGGGATAAGACAGGCACCATGCTCTCTGATGGAGCAATCTACAGCAGCATAGACTTCACCACCAAAGCCAACTACAACAGCCCCGGCCAAACATCCCAGGCCACTCCCTATGCCACCACCCAGATTCTCCACTCAAGCAGCATCCATGAGCTGGCTGTGGACCTGCCTGAGGCCCAGTGGAAGGCCTCGCTGCAGGCCAAGCAGGAGATGGCCAGCCTGGGGTACTCCCTGCCCGACAAAAACTCCTGCAACAACAGTAAGATATGCTTATGGAGATGTTGTTGCCCACAAGAGTGTTTTTTGGAGTGTGTATAGTAGTGTCCTCAAGAGATTATTCTTATCCTGTGACATCAAAAACGAAGGGAATTAACCCAGATCACTAGCCACAAATTTTCAGTTGCAAGAAGATGGCCATTTTGAATTTAAACTTTCCACTGAAAGTATCTGAAGCCTTTCCAAACCCACAGTGGCTGGGAGGAGTTAGTCTTAAAAAGATTCATTTTTTTTCTATAGCAAACATCATCTTGGTTACTCTCAAAGGTTGAATAAACATCTTATGAAAGAGTAGTGCAGTTAAGTCATCCATCCATTTTCTTGCTGGCCTTTCATGGTGGTACCACTCCTCCTTCAGTTTCAGGGTAATCACCAATCCATTTTAGCTTGACTAATGTTTGAGAAAATAATCCAAATTAATCACCTCGGATTTGATGCTGGATTTTTTAAAGCCAAGTGGAGTTTAATACTTTAGGTGTGAGGACTATTCCTTGGCTGTATTCTTATGCATATTTATGATCTAATTTTCCAACAGTCTAAAACAGTTTAATTATTGTTTTTACATAGCCACTTTAATGCATTAGATCTTTAAAAACCTACTTCTCTAAGTCTCCCTGGCATAATTTGAAGAGGTATGATCACATATGATTAAGTATGATTATATCTCTCTGAGGGGGGACAAATATTGAATTAATATCTCCACTATTGACTTGTTTATTCAAGTCCATGAATTAAAAGAAGTTGTGTGAAAGATTAGCGCTTCGTTTTGTTTTTTTAAATCAACAACAAATCAAATTGGTCCAGGGAATGTCCTGTCTGTTGCATACAAATCAGAAAGTGAATGAGTGGTTGAACAAGTGCTCCTTGTTGAATGTATGAACCTTGAATATGTCCTGCTTGCTTTAGGCTCTAACTGCATGCTTGCATGTGCTTGTGCTAACTGCCAAACACCTGATGCCACTGTGATTTTTGCCCTTTAACCCCCACTGTAGCCCTCCTTTTCATTCCTGACTACCGATTGGCCGAAGGATTGTCTAATAGAATACCACACAACCAATCACAAGATTTCAGCACCACCAGCTCTCACAACAGCTCAGAGCGAAGCGGCAGTCTCTCAGGTTGGTTTATGCAGCAGAGAATCTTATAAAGCAAACTGGGACACTCTCTGGGGCTCTGCCGCTTGACTTTATGATTGACTGATGTCTTAATTGCTTCATTGATCTGTGATTTGCATGTACTAATCTGACATCTAAGAGAATTTTTATGAACACGCTCCCTCTCCCTCACCAGAGATGCTTTGCTCACTCAGCTCCCTTTGCTTACAGTTCATTACATGGAAATGCTGTTAAGTCATTTATTTAGTTTCGTAGGGTTCTGACTACTATATTCCTACATTACCGCTACTACTATTTGTAGCCATTTTGTGATATTGGATAGGAGTCAAAAGCTTATTGGAGCATGAAAAAAAGGACATTTAAATCAGGGAGAAAGAAAAATATTGCTCTCCTGCAAGTGCTAATGTTGGGTTTGTGCCATCACAAGCGGTCCTTGTAAAGGTTTTGTCTCTCTTCGAGCAGATGGGAATAGGGGCAAGGGGAGTCTTTCAGACAGAGTGGACTAAACACACACACAGTTTACACACACACACACCAACACACACCATTAGAGATGCTTGGCTGGGTAAAGTGGCAAAAATACATCCCTTTTTCCCTCTTCTCCTAATGGTGGCTGACTACACTAAAACCCATGTTCAGAGAATTACAATGTCATTTATAGGACACCAAGGCAGCCCTCTGTCTACCTCCCCTCCACTCTCCTCTTTTATCTAGTTACAAGCCACTGCCTTAACTGGTCTCTAATTCAATGCTCTGGCACACAGTAGGCTGGAGAGACGGATGTGAAGTGGCCATGCCTCACAGGCGGATTCTTCCCATAGACACGAAGGTTACCAACAGCCCAGACTGGGCTTGGCACATGCTGTAATGTAGTTCCATGAAATGACGAGAAAACATAACTAACAAAAAATATAAAAGTACCCCTGCTTATTGTGATGTATCAGAAAATCAGAAATGCTGTAAAAAAAGAAAACTTTGGCCTTTTTGTTTTTCTAACAGACAGTTAGATATGACAATTCACTCCCACCTTTTGTACACAAAATGAGATAGAGCTAAAAGCCTGTTAGCTTAGCTTAACCTAGCATATGGACTAGAAACAGGAAGAATCAGTGAGCTTAGCTTTCTCTAAAGCTTGCAAAATCCACCTAACAGCACATAAGCCTCTTTGTAAAACCTTAACTTGTCACCATAGTTTTTTTCAACAGATTAAACAAACAAGTTGTAACATATAAATTAGCTTCAAATGTTCTGGTGGGTGGATTTTGTTACTGTTAGACAGATCCTGACTTGTTTTGTCCCCTGCTTTAATTCTTTATGCTCATCTAAGATAACAGGCTGCTTAATATATTTTAATGAATTTGGTTAAAAGAAAGAATATCTATGTTAACAGAGTGTAAATATTGTGAGGAAGAACATAAATTTCATTTGACATACAGCAACATATATTAACTGGACCTTGATCAGTGTCCTCTCACTTATGAATATGAAGAATATGTGATATTTATTAGACTTGTATATAAGATCCTTTAATAAATATTATATTTTGTATAGTAAATATACGCTGTACACTGAACAACAGTGATGGGAATTAGTACAAGCCAAAATTTAATTCAGACTTCAACCAAAGTAAACTCATCATTTGAAGGGGGGAAAAGTTGAAGTTACAGTGCCTTGTTCTCCCTCTAAGGAGATGGAAAGAATAATGAATGTCAGGTCTGAAGGAGGAGAGCAGGATGAAAAGGAACAGAAATAGAGCAGCTTTCATGGCAGCATGGATCTCCACTGGGGACATGAAGCTGCTCATTAAAACTCTTCATAGTGTAGGGGAGAAGAGATAGCTGGTGTTTTCTGTGTTTTCTGTAGTAGTTTGAGACCCTGAAGACTCCTGCACTCCCATCACTCTCTGTGGAGCTCCATCATTATGGCAAGTCCATGTTTGTATGTGACCCCATGTGCTCCTGCACTCTCTATATGTGTTACATCTCACCTCATTATGTAATATGTTATATGCTTGTTTTTTTTACTAACAAATGATGATATGTGACTTTCAGTTGTTTTGATATACTTTATAAAAATGAATTTCCAACTCATAAGTTATATCTGGCTGCATAGTCCTGCTAGAGTCTCTGCTTTGTGGCTTTCCCCTCTCAGCACTGACGCACCCAATGAAAACAAAGCAAACTGAAGGCTATGCAGCCCTACAGTTATAGGCTGGGAGCGCCCAAACCTTGGGTATAAATACCCAACACTGAAACTAAATTTAGTATGAGTTCCCTTTTGAAGAGAGGCCCAGTTTTGTCAGAGGAGATGGGTTCGCTGTGTAATTCCTGTATAGCTCCTAGCCACAGCCTCTCTCTGTATTTTTCATATTTGGGGTGAGCTGTTGTAATTCAAGTGCCAGACCATCCTTCCCTACAAGAGGCTCATTTACAATATTGATGGCTGGTCTTGTGTGGAGGGACTAAGGATGATTGAACAATCACGTCAACTCACCATTTATTGGTAAAAGTCAAGCGTCGCCCAGAGGTTCGATTAGGAAACCCAATTACTTTCAGACTATACTTACACTGTTGTGCCGCCTGCCTTGGGCTTACAGTTGTTCTTTTATTACTTCCATTCTTTATTAATCTTATTCTGACACCTCCTCCTTCTCCTCATGCCTAATATTTTTTCTCTTGCCCCAGCATTTTTACCATCCTCATCTTTGAATTGCTTTTGTTTTTTTCTTGTTGCTTAAAGACTCACAATAGCAACATAATCAGAATCTCCTGGACTTGTTTTCAACTCTTTTTATTTCTCTGCCATCTGCCTCACATGAAAATCAATATAAATGTATCTTACTGCTTCTGTATATTTCTTTCGATGACAGAGATCTACTTTTTACTGAGCCTGAGTCAATGCAGTTTATTAGATTACATTAAAGTGCACAATGTTACATTGAACAAGATGCAGTATTGGCAGCTTTTTTGTGGCACTGGGAAAAGTGATTACAGGCCTTTGGCAGCGAAGGCTAACCAGCAGATGACAGACACAAATGTGTTCCACAGAATTTCCCAAAGATGGCTTTTACTGATCTGTGTGGCTCGTGACGTCAGTTTGAGGTATTTCATGGAATCAGATTTAAGGTTTAAGTAAGCCTGCACAAACATACATGCATATACATATATGTACTGTTGTGTATGTTTCCTTGTCATGTGCACAATCTAAGAAGCATGATAGAAAATTATTTATAAATGAACATTAAATAGTATTGCACAACATAGAGATACAGTGTGATTAACTCTATAGATGTAAATTAGCAATATGGGATGCAATAGAACCAAAGCAAGTGTAAATTTTTATCTTTTGATTGTGCGTGCAGTAATTTCAATGACACATGACACAAAAAAGATTTTGCACTAAACTGATGTCCTCTAATCTCTCTTAGCATGATGTAGGGAGCCACTTATTATTTCTAGGAATGATCAAGAAACCTTTTTTAACATGATAATGATTGTGCTCAGTCAGTCTTGGATGTTACCTTGACACACAAAAAAATTGTGTTGATGCAAAAAATCATTGAGTTTTCTTAATCATAGAACAAACTTATTTTCAGATTTTCCATTTAAATATGCTTTTGCTCAGTACAAGTTTTGGTCAAACCTGTCTGACTCATCAGATATAGACTGTGGGTATAAGCCTGCTCTAGGGCAACTACTTCAGTCAGCATTCTCCTCCCCTTCCTCTTTATGCATGTTACTGTTTTGCATAACACCGTTGGTGCATCTGAGCCTAGCATTACCCAAGATACTCACTAGGTTTAAGGAAATTTTGAAAAGCATTTTTTTCCTGAAGACAAGTATGGCACATGAGCAAGCTAGCCGCCTAAACCAGATTTTACACACTGCTATCACCTGTCTGTAAAACTCTATCTACTAAAACTCTTTAGGTTTAATTGGCTTAGGATCAAAAACATGGGAGTTGACAACTTTGCTGAC
>JAPZDT010000023.1:18912038-18934130 GCA_029814675.1 Acanthurus coeruleus | reverse complement strand
TCAGGACTTTTGCTGTATAGCATAACAACTGACTGAACTAATAACCACAATGATAAATACAACTATTTATCTCTTTTTTTTAGGTTGTAAATTTAAATATGTAGTCTGTTAGAGGCAAAAGTAGCTTACACTGTAACACCAAGGTGCACACATACACAAGTCCCACTTCAACCTATTTAATCTTGAGAGCAGATTGTTGCTTCATGTGGTTGCAATTATACTCTTCAAAACATTCTAAGTTACCAGTTCCAACAGAGACCACGGCCTCTTGTGGTCTGGGTGCTCGAGGAGCAGACGAAGAGGGAGCATGTCTGCTTACTGTGCCTCTAACGGGCTTTGTGACTAATGTGAGTAAACATCAATGTATAGAATCACACAAAGTCAGCTTCTAACCTCAGCTCAAACAGTTTTTTCCACGGCCTGGCAACAGGTCATTACTTTATTAATTACACTGTCAAAGTTACTATTCTCTATCAACATATTCCCTTTGAAGAGCATGCTTCCAAGTAACTTAAGTTAAACAGACATCAGCAGTGTTTAGTTAATTTAACATTAATTACTTCAACTGTTTATAATGCTGTTTGCTTTAATGAAGATGTCTTAGATTGCATATAATTTCTTTTCGTGGCAACACTAACTCTGTTATATCTACTACATATTGACATTGGTTTGTTATGAGACTGAAATGCAATTACATCATCATATTATTAAAAATGATGCATTTCTCTTTGAGAGGATGTTTTATGATAACATAAACTGGAATAAGAAAAGAAACAGTTCCCATCATAGGAGGACACACAGGTGTGTGTAAAAGCTGAGGAAGACCACAGAGCTACAGGAAAAGCTTAGCTGATGATTCTCTCTCACTTTCAAATGACTCACAATTCCAACTATTAGCATGACTGAGTCCAGAGCATGAATAGCCTGTGCTTTCTATGTGACAGCAACCATTAAATCAGTCTATTGTCTGTGTGTGTCTCAAGGTTGGAGGATGTATATCCTCCGACCCTGGCAGTTAGCAATAAACCTGAGTCCAGGAGTGGGAATGGCACAGGTAGCGCTCTCAGGCAGCAGCTGCACAGCCCAAGGCCACGCATTAACCCAGCCCACACATAAATGAGACCCACAAAGAAAGGCTAATAGCTCTCTTTATACTCTAACTATTGTAAGCAGAGGTTGGGCATGTCATGAACCCTGTCACTTAAACTTAAGTCAGGTAAAAACCCACCAGGTTACGCTGTGACTACTGCAAAAGGGTTCCAATGCAAACGTACATGGACAGGGATTTTCAGAATTTTTTTTTTTAAACACATGGCTAGTAGACACCGTTAAAGGTCCAGTGTGCAGGATTTAGCGGCATATAGTGGGGAGGATGCAAATCGCAACCAAATATTCCTATTCTTGGGCTCATGCTCCTTTTTCCAGTTTGTAGGAGAGCCTATAGTGGCTGCTGAGAAAAAACAAACAAGCAAACAAAAAAGCCAAAACTGCATAAGAGTGCCTACTCCTTTTGTACATATAAAGGGCTCATCCCAAAGATATTAAAAACACAGCATTTCCTATTTTAATTGATTTAGCACTAATATTCCATTTCTGTCTTATTCTGCCAATCATTATCCTTAAATCTTACATGCTTGACCTTCAAAAGAATTGCTTAACCAATCAATATCTAAAAGCCCTTGTCTAAGAGCACAACAAGAGTTCTTCAAGCATTTAAAAATGTCAGTATATACATGATAAAAATGTATTAATGCAAAACATTCTCTCTTTCCCAGCACTGTCAGAATGGAGTTGCTAAAAGTGGAGTTGTTGGACCATAAAATATATTTTACTAAAAACACTTCACACACTCTTGCAGAATCAGCGTGATAGAAGTATGAAAAAAAATATGTAGCACTCTCAGCGGGAGCTCACATCATATCTTTAAGTCCTCTACTGGAGAGTACTTACAGTCAGACTTCACCTAGAGCGCTCTAAAAAGACATCTTTCTGTGAGTGACAGGCATGATGGTGCATCTTGGGATGAGGAAGGTGGAGGGAACCAGCAAGTTTCCCACTAATAAATACTGCATATTCTCAAAAAAATTCCTAAGCGACAAAATCACCTCTAACCTTAAAACATAACTGTAAATCAGATATTCCAGAGTATATTCCTGGTGATGTTCCAGGTGTACTGTTGCACTTGTGCACTGACCTTTACGTATGCCTGCATAGCTGCTAGAGAGGCCGTTCCTTTTCTTTCGGTGTCTGTACAACCAGATGCTGAAGACCATGAGGATGATCCAACAGGCAGCTCCTATGCCTGCTATGAAGGCCGGCTGCTTGACCACATCTGAGATCTGCTGAGACAGTGGGTTCTCCTGGCTCACAGTCTCAGTCATTCGTCCAGATGCATCTGAGGACAAGGAATTGGGGAATGATGTGAGGAGATGTGACAGCAGAATTAGTAAGAATAAAGGTACGTGCAAAGAAAAAGAGTTCTTTTTTAAACCAAAACCTTAAAATAAGTGGAAAAGCCTGAAATAGTAAAAATATGTTAAAGACGAATGGAGTCAGCATGGTACATTAATATGAACATTTCTCCTCCAAACACACAAAGAGTTTTTTCAACTCAGTATGAGGCTGGGTTGTGGAAATGGAGCCGTTTTCTCTCTATCATTCAAAAGGCTTTCATTGCAAATCCCAGTCAACAATGGCAGGTGAGCAGACGAAAGCAACCAAAGACTTTCAAACACAGTCTGTGCGCTGCACAAGCCTGATGGAACCGGATAGGAAAACAAAGACAGGCATCCTGTACACTGAGCACTGGTGGTTTCATATTCATAAATATAAATAAAATTATAAATAAATCCAATGAGATTATCCATCAAATACAGACACCACAGTAATTAGCAAACTGAGGCACATCTGTGAAAAGCTGAGGTGTGAAAGCCTTAAAGCCCTTTCCACTGTGAAATGTACTGTAAAGGCACCGTCTGTGCTGTGGCTCACAACAACCGGCTTTCGGTCTGTTTTTCTCATCTTTCTATTCTCTCTGTGCTTCTCCCTCATGCGTGATACATGAAAGACTTCTCAGAGTTGCCCCACCCCCTGCCATTCTAAAATTTCTTCATGTTCGTGTTACTTTGTCTTCATCTCTTTCTCTCAAGCCTTTCATGCTGTAGCCACTCTTCCTCACCAACTTTCTAAGCCAGAGGCAAAAAGACTTCCACAAAGAAACCAGTTCCCTGCCTTTACCCCTCCATATCCCTCTGCCTGTATTTGTCTCAGTCTCTCAGTCCACGTCTCCATTCCACTGCCTGTCTTATCAATTTGTGGCTCTGTCTGGCTGAGTGAACGGAGCACTGGCAATGTGACTAAGCAGCCCACAAGGGACTGTACAGGTATCTAGGCTGTGATGACGCATACAAGCTCAGAGTGTGACAAATGCATTTGGGTGAAGCGCTGGTCCCCAAGGCACATTGTTCCACTCCAGTGTTGGAACATGGCAACAATCACCACAGGAACTCTTCAAGGGAGAGAAATTGTATCAGTCACAGCCAGTGCTTCTTCATGCTCATCCCAGCCCACCCAATCACACATTTAAAACCAGATAGAGTACTCTCTCTCTTTCTGCTTCGTCCTGCTATTCATATGTTTCCCGTCCTTCTCATGTGTAAGTCTGCTAACAGCTTTAGGGAACAAAAACCTACAAAACATCCCAAAATATCTGTCCGTCTAGACTAAAAGGGCAAAAAACAAGAAATAAATTATAACAACTAGCCCCTATGCAGTCAGCCCTGTGTTTCCTGGCATTAATAGCATGTCATGTCTGAGCCCAGAGTGCAGTATTCATTATTGCCTTTGTTGTCTGAGGCGAAGAAACACTGCATCCTTGACTGAAGAGCGGTGCAGGGTGGGGCAGTCAGCTCAACAGCTCTGCCACACAGGCATTTAACGTGCCTGTGTTGATGACATTGGCAGCTACTGGAGCTGAAAGCCATCCACAAATATTGCAAAAGTTCCCTGTCATTCAGACTCATCACACTCTTCCGAGGCAAGTGTGATGATGTTTGTATAACAGTAATCACCTAGATTACAGTTTTTAAGCATAACCGTTGATAATGACAAGGAAAGCAGGCAGAGACTTGAATGTGTCCATCACTACAAAGAAAGATGTTACACAATTGTCTGTTTACTTGGCAAAATAGTCATATTCCTAATCCTAATTTGAGAAGACTGGATTAATGCCATAAGTATTTGTCAGATAATTGGGTTGTGACTGGGTTAGAGGAAGGTTTGCCAGAAGAAAAACGCAGTGAATGACAGCAAAATTATCTATCAAAGAAAAACTAAATCATTAAATGACCTTAACTGAGAGAGAAACAAAGGTTAGTTCTACCCACCAAGTTGGAAGAAAGTGATATCACTCTTGACTCCAGGACCTGCCCCAGTGCTGGCTGCTACTTCCACACTGTAGCGGATCCCTGGGGCCAGACTGGGAATCAGCACAGATAAAGTTGAGCCGTCGACTGTACGGTTGATGTGGTACCTACTCTCATTCCCCAGGCACCAGATCTGCCATTGCAGAGGCAAAGAGAAAAAGGAGACAGAGGCAATGTAATGAGGATTTCATGGTGACATTCAGTTTGGTAGCTGCCACCAATCTGTGTCCTTGTATAAGGTAACTGGTTAGTACTGCTGTTGCTGCGTTTTGGTGCACTATGGGTATTTTGTTACATGTCTGAGGTAGGCAAACATTTTAAAATGTAACTTAATGTCGTACAGGTTGTGCTCAACACAGGGTCAGTATTAACTAAGGAAGCCGTAGCATGTCTCAGTGTAGTCATAAACCCATGAAAAACAAATGGGGATCAGTAATCACCCCCATAAGCCCATTTAAGCGGAAGCTAAGTGCTGTCACTTTCAGAGAGGACAATGTTTTCACAGGCTGACTCAAACAGAGTCACAAAGAGAAGTATGCATTCACATCACCATGAGGCCTAGAGACCTCAGCATCCTGGAGCCCTGACAGTCTGCTTTCTTTGACCCCCAGCTTCTACCACCAGGTTACCAGGTTATCATACATGCTTTCATAGACGTGCACTACACGTGTGCTTGTGCACATGTTTGCACTTCTGCAATGGATCTATAAAGCCCTGAAATTTTCTGTGTATCTTAAAAATTGAGGCGAGTTGAAGTGCCACTAGGGACTGAGCTTGGTAATGAGCAGGGAATGCTCTCAAGCTGGACTTAAAAACCATGAAATTACTCGAAAGCCTATCACCAGAAAACATTTACCTGAAAAATTAAAAGTGGCACAACTTTTCACGGGTGCTGCCTTGTCCCCCTTTCCACCACTAACCTATATTCCCCAGGACACAAAAAAGCCTTTCTAATTAAAATACAGAACTTCCATAGCATAATAAATGAGAGGACAGCACTATCCAAAGGAGTCATTAAAAAAACAGCATACGTCATCAAGTAAGGCAAAGGACAAGGAGACTGAGAGAGCTGCCTCAGGTTGAAGGACACACGATAAGAGTCCCAGACCACAAAAAATGACAACACTGTAGCGGTCACTGTTGGGGTCTCTCTCTTCATTGAGCTCCCTTAATTATTTCTGTTGGCTTGCTGTTCTCTATTCAACTAGATGACATTACAATATTGCACTACATACTCTTTAAAAACTTAATTTTTTTCAATTAGTAAAAAACAGTACACTATCTGCCCCCTAAAATGTCATGAAAGGTCGGACATTTAATCTCCACTAAACACAGTTATCTGAAATCATCTGTTAAGGCCTCGTTGTTAATAGGGGAAAAAAGATAAACCAGTCAATTACTACCACAGAAATTGTTCCTCACTACTTTGCAGAACTGCACGATGTGAGAGTCCACCATTGCCACCAGATGGCACTGTTTTACAAGTGTTTCCATGAGCTCCACTGATTTTGACTCCTTCACTCTCCTGTCTGAGTCTGTGACATCACACAGGGGAGTGTAAAAAGGTGTTCCTCAGCCAGGAACTCATTACCTTTTCATGTCTGTGCATTGTCTCTGTCTCTGTTATCTACTCTGTCTGCATCCCTGTTTGTGTCGCCTTCATATTTTCACAATGTAATTCCCACTTGCTCAGACCTGAGGAAGCTGCTGAATGTTTTTTTTTTTTGTTACCTTGTACTCCTGGACCACCCCATTCTGCTCTTCCTCTGGAGGGGGTTGCCAGGAGACCATGATGGCGGTCCCATTGTCCCCACTCTCCGTCACTGTAACCTCACGAGGCGGGGCACTGGGGGCTGAAGGGGGTAGACAAAAGATTAAAAAAAATACCTGTTTAAATATGAGACAGATTTTTTTTCATAACTGCTTGAATTCTCTCCCACTTTCTCTTCCCATTTAACTGTCAGAATTTGTCCTTCATCTTTGTTTGAGCCTGAAGCGGAGGTGAGAACAAAGGACTAATAATCAAAATTACAATGCTTTTATCTGAATACTGAGTTTACTTAATACAATTGCTCTTGTGGGTAAATAAAAGCAAATAACTGTTTACTCAAAACAGATGGGGAGCTATGATGGTGTGGCGTATGATGGGGTATAAATGCCAACCTGTGGTCCAATGGTAATTAAATGAAAACAATTACTAAAACGAAATAAAAGACAATCAGTGTGTCTGATTTTTTTTTTTGAAAAAAACATTTTCACACTTATAGGAGAGCAAAAATTATGTTCAGAGCTCCAAAAACAATTAACAACAAAATGGGAACAAAGAAGAATCCAGCAGGACAAGATCAAAACACTCCCACACATGCAACACACACAAAAAAACTGGTAAACACTCTGCACTCACATTTCTTTTAACTACAGATAAAAAATTGCAGTTTGGTTTTAACCAAACCTCATGACACCACCACAACCACACCCTGTGAGAAATTAGTATAACACTTGCACTGTTGTACATGGGTTTCCATAGAGCCTTCAAAGAGCTAAACGTGTACACAAGCATGCTTGAATGCACAACATTTGAGCATAGCATAGTCCTGCCCTCTCTGCCTGCTGTGAACAGCTGTTGTATGCTCTCACACACGCAAGCTGTGCATATAAAACTGTGTAAACATGAAAACATGCATGCACTAAAGCAAACTCGCGCTCAGTCACAGTCACACACACATTTACATTCCCCCACCTTCCTCCAGCGTCTTGCCAATTTTGACATCGCTGTCTGTTCCCTGGAATTCATTGAAGAAGGGGCGGACTTTGAATTCATATGTGACTCCCTTACGAAGCTGTGGCACAACAGCACTGTCCTCTCCAGGTGTGCGCACCTCGAACACAGCCCACTCGCTCCTCTGGAGCCCCTCAGGTGAAGGCCTGTACATCACCTTGAAGCCCTGGATGTACTGTGACTGCTGCTCCACCTAGTGAATGGCAAGGGAACACAGACAAAGATGCTGTCAGCTTGACTTGATTAGCTGCTTCACAGTTCAAGGAGGAAAATGAAACACTGATGTAAAAGACTAAAGCATCACTGGACGGTGATACATTTGTGCAAGTGACACCAGACGCTGCATTGAACGGGGTGCTAACTCATCACATCACCCCTTCTGTTTATCAATCCACATCTACATCTACATCTCTTCCTGACTGTCTGTCTATGCGCCATTTGGAGCAGCAGTGATTTGTACAAACCACAGTATGAGGTCATTGGCCAGAGGTTCCTCTAAGTCTGGAGCTGGTTAAATAGAGCCCAGGCTCCCAGAACAGCCTGTCTTATCCTGTCCTGCTCTCCAATGTACTGACTGACTAGCTGCTTAAGTCACAGAAGAGGGGGAAAGTGGACATTTATACAGAGTACCAGAAATTGAGAATATAACAAATTAAATGGTATCTGATGAGGCCAAATAAAGAGAATAAATGGGATTGGATGGGATATGTCCGTTAGTTTAATCTTTGAATAATTAGTCCGGCTTTGCGATCCAGCACGCTTGGCGAAAAGAATAACTGCTAACCCGTTTGCTAATATCCCTACGAGTCCCTGTGGAAGGCAAGCAGCACCGGCTTGTAAAGGTTTTAGTGATTTCTTTATCCCTCCCCTGTAAAATATGCTGCTGGCTCAGGTGGTCTTCATTATCCTGAAAACTGTGCAACCATTTACCACAACACAAAGGAAAATGAACAACCAAAAAAACTCCACATTGGGAATAGATTTAACCCCGCAAAACAAGGAAACCGTGACGTTTGACTATAATGTCTGTCTCTCTCGTGTCATGTGCTTTTCTGGAACATTCCAGGGAGACAGGGTAACTGGGCAGTAATGTTTTAAATCAGTCTTGACATGTCAGTATCCTATTCACATTTCCTCAGTCCCATTCATCACTCACTATGGCACTTCATAATACTTGGGAATGCAGGGGTGGCCTTATGTCAAAAGGCAAAACAGGGACTGTTCTTATGCTTCACTTCACAGACTACATCCTACTATGTAAAGCAGGCAGCCATAATGTATTGCTGTATTGTCTCATAAAAAGATACATTACCTAGATCTGTTGCAGGTGAATGTACAAGCAAAGAAACACCATCATGAGCTCCAAGTTCTAATTCTTCCTCTCCCACCTATCCGTTTTAACATCTGTAAGCCATTTCCACTTAAGAGCATGAGGTAGCCGCCTCTTCCTTCTCGCTTGTATTATTTTAACAGCCGTCAAGTGTTTTTAATCTGAGAGGGCACAGACTGGCACGTCACACACTGCTATATGGTGCTGCATAGCCAGCAGCAGGCTTTGCTCTGTAGTCTGGATGTTGAGCAGCTGAGAGCTCCACTGTGGGCAAAGCTGCAGATTTTTGGTCACCGGCCAGTCGACCAGTTCAGGCTCATGCCAGATGGACACTAAGAACACTTGGACTGTGTTCCAGGCTGCTCTTCGCTGTGTCCTTCCTCTGTAGGGTGCTAGGATGTTAGCACATTAGCTCGGCTGAGTGGCCTGACAAATTGACCGTAGGTGTATCACTAAACTAACCTCTGAGCTTTGGTGACCAATTGTACCAGTGATCCATATGGCAATCTGTGGCTGACTGCAGCTGTCTTAAGAAAAAGAAGTGACAATAGTGCATTCATGGAGAAAATTATACTCACTGTCCACTGCACTCTGACAGATGAGGAGGAGAGAATGGTGGGGTTGTGTAGGTGGATGACCACTTCTCCCAACTCCCTCTGGATCTGACGATGATCCACACCCTGACTGGTGGGTGGGATATCTGTGTGCAGAAGGAAAGGTTTTAAAAATTAAAGTCTTGCCCTAAAACAGTCAAAAAAAAAAAAAAAAAAAAAAAAGAAAAAAAGACCTAAACACCACTGCACTGAGAGTGAAATTCTTGTCAGTTCTCACCTTGTGTTTTCACAGCATCAGTGATAGGACTGGGATCACTTAGCCCGTAGGCATTGGCTGCCCGTACTAAGAAGAGGTAGACTGCGCTGGGCTTCAAGCCCTTCAGTACAAATGACTCTGTTTTCACATGCTCTGCCAAGGTCTGCCAGCTGCTCCCTGATGCATGACTGTGGACACACAAAGGGAGACAGGGATTAAAATGTTTTTTTTAAAGCCATGCAGTAATTTAGTTTATTGGTGTTTGAGCTGATTGGTTTTACCTAAAGGCCTCTATTACATAGGAAGTGGGTGTGGCTCCAGCATTAAGATTAGGTTTCCATGAAAGGGTGACAGAGGTGCGGGTAACATCGGTCACCTCAGGTTTAGAAGGGGCACTGGGGATCAGGTTTGGGTCAGTCGGCCTGTTTGGCTGGACTGGGACTCCGAACTCTTCATGTGGAACAGACAGATGGAAAGAAATAAGGAGGAATGCTCTTTCCAAACAAAGACATGCCAAACTTTTCCAAAGTTCAATGTAACCTTTGCTACTCAACTTGTTCTTTGACAGCATAGAAGATTAATATTTAAACATCAAAATAAAAATTCAAAAATGCACACTTGGCAGTAGAAACCTATCAATGAAACCTTCAGTTTTGGGGTTAGGCTTACCTTGAACCTCTAAATAAGCTTTCCAAGAGGCCTCTCCACTGGGTGTGGAGGCAATGCAGGTGTAGGTGCCAGTGTCACCAAGCTGGAAGAGCAGAGGGGAGGTTATTTAGTTGAATGAAACTTATTTAAATGCATTCCACAGTTTTCTGAACTAGTAGTTGTCTCTTTCCCTCTTTCTGCCTCTCGCTATCAGTCCCCCACCATCACTGCACTGCTTATTGACATTCTGGTGGAGTCTGTAGCAAGCAGCTGTCATTGCCTGATAATCTCAATATCATCTCTTTCATAGCAGAAACTGGGGGAAAGCAGCTGGAAAGGCCAAGTGGCAGACAATTGCTAGTGAAATGGAAAAGATTTTTCACAGGATCATAGACTAATTGGAGACCTTTTTCTCTCCCTACCATCCCCCTGAGTACCACACATGGTAGTCACCGCTCTGTGTAGCAGATGTGGTGACAATCTGCACTGGTCTGGAGACATGTTTAACCTCAATTTTTTAAGCAAAGTTGGCTTCATTGAAACTTACACAGTATGCAGTGGTGAAGTGCAGTGCAGTAATTTGGAGTTATGCTACATTTCAGTTCAGGAACTACAACACTGAAAAGTACTTTGAGAGCTCATGCCTCCGTACCAAAGCTGAAGTTTGTTATTTCAATAATGGAGAATCTGCATTAGATCTGGATCTCCATCAAAAAACACATACAGTAGAGAGAGAATCATGTGGTGCATGTGCCAGATTTTTTTTTTTACTGAAGTGCAGTAGTTCATGAGAAAATAGAGCTGGAAAAAAAGCCATTTCTCATTTACACTGAATTTCTGAATTCTTGGATCAACACCTTGATTTTGGATCCAGACCTTAAACAAATCATTTGTTTCTTGGATCCATCAAATTTAATTGAAATCAGTTGAGTTTTGAGATGTTCTCACAGGCTAATGAACAACACACTAAATAAAACTGTTTTAGTAAAGGTAGGATTACAACATGTTTTTACCCCTCTGCATTTCTTAACATGTCTGCTCTGTCCATTGCAGCCAAACTATGTGGGTAAAACAAATAATTACATTATAATTTGCTGGTGATGCATAGTGCGCTAGGGGCTACTATGCTCCTGTGTACAAATATAAAGGGATAGATTGTTTAAATGGTTGAGTGTGAATATGACCCTCAAGGTGTGTTTTCATTTTCTGGCAGGTAAGAAAATGTTTTGAAATTACAACAGTAACATTCATGCAACTACATTAACAGATTACCTCACGCATCAAAAACATCTTCATTAAAATATTGTCACGGAGGAATGACATGTTTATTAATGTAAATAGCCTGCAGAGTTTACTCGGCTTCAGCGGGAGAGGGATTTGGATGCATCCCCTCCTGCCTGCCTCACACTAGCAGCCCAATCACACTGCAATCTTGTCACCACAAGACACGCCAGCATTCATCAGAACATCGCAAACTGATGTGAACTCTGACCCTGTGACGCCTCCAGCTGGAGGACACGTCAGCACCCCCTACTTGCCTCTCCCTGAGAGTGTGTTCGGCCTGCCATCGCATACATACACACATATGCTTAAACATAAAATTACATACAAATCCTGCTGTGCTTGCTGACTGACAGGAACTACAGACTGTTCGACTTCACAGACTCCATTTCAAACCTGCCACAACTAACTGACAGCCCACTGAGGGCTGGTTGCTGGCAGGGAACACATGCTTTATTTACCAACCAGCAGGGGTTTTCCCAGCACATTATGCATGTGATATGGACAACTTTGAGGTTTATTTGAATGGATTTAGACATTAAAGGTAGCTTTATAGTAAATCTTTATTTTGAAAAATTACATGTATTTAAAATAAAAGCAAAGAGCTGTTATACATTCATGGTAAAATTACAAACTCCTAATGCCAATGGGTGCTGTGTTGTATGGTTACACAGTTTGATGTTAAAAAGGGATCTGAAAATGTTTGTACATGTTGTGCAGGTGTCTTACCTTTGCATAGCGTATCTGCAGTGCGCCTGTGTCCAGCTGTTTGACCCTGGAGTCATGTGTGGACACCAACACACCGTCCTTCCTCCACAGGATGGTCGGGGTGGGGTTTCCCGATGCCATACAGTTTAGGACCACTGTGCCATCCACAGCTACAGTCTGATTGGTTGGGCCCTGTCGGATAACTGGTGGCGGGCGGTCTGACACAACTGTGGAAGGAGGATAACGAGCAATTATGTGAAGAGGTGGAGGGATAAAAACTGTAGAGGTGTTCACGTGCTGTAGCAGGGACAGACGGCTCAGCAGATTCAGACAATTATATCCAGCTTGTCTGAGAAAAATCACACAAAAGTCAGAGAATGGTGAGCATCTGACAAACAGCATGTAGCAATGTAAGCATGTGAAAACTGTGAGGGTAGTGAAGGGGAATTAAATCCAATTTGAAGAACTGGAAACAATTTTCTAATCAGTCAGCAGCAGGAGTTGAACTTAGCCAAATAAAAGCAGCATAATTAAAATGAAACAGCCTCAGATACTCCTTCTCGCTGTAGCTCTACCAGACGCCTGGCACTGCCCACATGAACGCTTGCAGCCAAAAATCCCCTAGCCCATCCCACAGTCATAAAACACAAAACAAGGGAGAAAATGCTCACAAAAACATCGAGCCAGAACAAACAATGTTATTAGCATGAGGATGTTTTAACTCCTCCTCCCTTCCTTGCAGCCTGTGAGTGTTCAACCAGTAGACACAAATAACAAAGACAAAGACAGAGAGCATGCATTTTACTGTAATGCAGAGAAAAGAAGGGATGGGGCAAAGGGAGAAGATGTAAGTGAGACTTTTAATTACATGCACCTGATCATTTATTATTTTTATTTTGCTCCTACTGTGTGTTATTCGTCATGTTCCTGCTATAGGTTGTCGGCCTCCCTCTGATTATTATTATCTTTCATAGCACTACTGATGACCATTGCTGTCAGCACTACTGATTTACTTTCAAGTTACATTCAGTGAGGAGCAATCAAATTAATACCTAACACAGTGTAAAGGCAACAAATTATGATGTATGTATATGCACAGAGATCCTCAGAATGATACTGTGGTGTAATCTCTGGGCTGCTTTGCATTTGCTTTTGTGCTGGAGACACTGCAATTACTAAAACATTGTCAGCGTGACCTGTAATTACCAGATCTGCCTGCGGAGAAGTGGTGGCCTCAGAGCGGCCTGCTCACTTTAATAACTGTTATTATTATCCAGAGAGCATGACAGAATGAGAGAGAGAAGAGGAGAGAGAGATACAGTATGGAGTTAACTATTGTAGGCCTGAAATGAAGAAGGACATTTGGTAAATGAAGGGATGAATCTAGGTGTGTCATAGACAAAATAATAGCTGCCCAGATCTCTGTGGGAATAGTGGAAATGAAGCCAAGGTTTGTCCACCGGGCTGACAGGGATTGGCTAGCGGAGTAATTAGAGGACCCAATCAAGACCTCACCACAGAGCCACAGTATTCCAACGGTAGACAGCAGCAAGCCAGCCACGGAATACCAAAGGAGACATTAGCCAGTGTGAAGCCAGTAAAGCCAAATACCGAGCCACGGTCTGGGTGCACAGGCACCAGAGAGTCTCTACCTCTGACAGGAACACATTGAACAGGCCAGACCAAACCTCAGTTTGGATATTATTATGCTCTACTGCACTACCACAGCATTTCAGATGAACAGCATTATCCTCATGAGCCAGAGATTAGCTAAAATACCAATATTTATCCACACAAGTTTTCTTTCAATGTTCCTTTAATTCCCCCTGAGGCATTGCTGCATACAGAAACCGTTTCAAAGGAAGGTTGCTCACCATCAGTGACCTCAAGCAGAGCCTTGGTGATGACACTACCAGCGATGTTAAGGGCCTGGCAGCTGTAGTATCCCATATCTGAGCGTTCAGCATCAGTGATGGTCAGGTCCCCGGTTTGAGACACAGAAAATCGGCTGGAAGGCTGGGGAGGCTGGTAGGAGAAGAGCAGGTTCTGTGGGGGACAAGCAGGCCTCAAGTTAGTTTTATCAACAGCTAGTTGGCTAGAATAAGTGAATGGAATAGGCATGAGCATGCAAGTAAATGTCTTAAGATTTTATTTATCAAGTAAATTATGCTTAAAAATTAAGGTCACCATAGGTTTGAATGAGTGTGCTGTATTCTCCTAATGGAAGGATCTATTTTAGAATAAAAAACCTTCACTATACTTAATTTAGTTTACCTGACTGCCTTCCTGCTGCCAGAAAATGGCTGGCTGTGGGTTTCCAGTGGCCTCGCACTGGAAGGTGACGGTTCTGCCAACACCAACCACCTGGTTCCTTGGTCTCACCACAAATGCCGGGGGCACTGGAGGACAGCCATGACAAAGGTTAGCCATTGAATAGACAAACAAACCGTAGTATAGTTATATTATTACAGTTACATGTGGTCTGGATGATTTGAATAAAGGACAAAAGAAATCTGTATCTATGGCTGCTGAATTCAAATCAGTTCTAACAATTCAGGTTCTCTTTTAAGACTTTGCACTGTGTGTGCGCATGAAAATGAACACTAGACCAATAAAATTCAAATGTTGGCATATTATAGATGTAATGAATAGAAAAAACAAGGGTTACTCTTCATGGGCAAGGGCACGGACCATTAAAATTTGCATTGAAATGGGAAATAAATTTGAGCCATCTGTCCATGCTGACACCCTCCAATAGTGCAGGCCTCAACCAGGATGCAGTATCCATGCATCATAATGACAAATTCTATCTCAGACTAAGTGTGGGTTCGGAGCCCAAAGTCATCCATGCAGTTCTATGGAGATATCAGGCCTTGCTTGTCTAATAGGCCTTTTATATGGTGAAACGCACCCTAAATGTAGATATCGAGGAAAATGCCAGCTCACAGCTTCACTTAAAAGAGGATTCAAATATCAGAAATTTCAAACATTTTATTTTTTTTTTTTTCTGCAGCTGTGTTATGCATAAAAATAACGCAATCTGAAAACTGTCATTTGAAATACAGACATAGTGGGCCCTATCTTTCACTTGCGCCTGGTGCAAGCGCAGGGTGCATGGCGCAAGGGTTTTAATTTATTCAGGGGAGTGTACAGGTCAATCTTTGAAACAGAGAAGAACGGTGTGTGTGATTGTGGAGAAGTGTGTGAGCACATTGGCCAGCTGCGCCGTATCTTAGCTCAAGGCGTATTTGACTTCAGTGCCTTGGGTACATGACAGCAAATGCACCGAGACACGCCTTCATTCTGCCTACATTCTCAGACCTCCCGCCCCTTGGTACACAGACCCTGCGCCACTGGCGCATCCACATTGGCGCCAGGTGTACGATAGGGCCCAATCTGTCCATGGATGGGGTGTTTGGTAATACATTAAAGGAGGAAATAATAGAATGAAATGATGCAGCTTTACCTTGGAGGCCCAAGCTGAGCATATTTTTACCCATTAATGTCCTTTTGTCACTGTTGCCCATGACAACAGAAACATGAGTGCTGATTGGAAGGTGGAGAGGTGATGGGAGGAGGATGGAGGGGGGGTTGTGACAGCTTCTTGTCTCTGTCAGGGCGGTGAATAGGTGACGGGTGACATTTCAACTTACCAGACACGACTAAAAAGGAAACAAAAACACAACAACAAAAACCCGAAGATGAATAAATAAATAATAAACAGCATGACATAAAGAGGAGAGATAAGGAAAATAACAATGTGATGTCCATGAGTACAAGTAATCATCTTATTATTATTCTATGAATAAAAGACATGTCATACAGACTCTAATCCTGGGGACCACATGATACACACAGCAAAAAATAATCAGGAATGATCAGAAATGCATTAAAATGCACATACAAACAGGAAATACTGAAGAACTGCTAAATCAACATTCCTTCTTTGTCTTTGGAAGTGCTCAAGGGCAGGAAAGATGCCAGATTAAGTAAAACAAAATGACAAAAAAAAAGGCTCACAGACAAAACCATGAAACACACGAGACAGATGTTTTATGCTTTGCAACATATTGCTTTGTTTGTTTCCTTCCTCTCCTTCCAGGTGTTGTGTGAATGTCCTTGTGCACTTAATGAGCTTTAGAGCACCCTGAGGAGCAGCTCGCTCACAGTCCTTCAAACACAGCCTTGCAAATGTAAGCCAGATTCATAAAACTACAAGGTGAATGTTAGGTGTCAGTCTTTGGCCGTAAATCTCCTCTGGCCAATCACTCACCTTATCTAATCTGTCTGCTTCACCGTCTCCCACGGAAACATAAACGTTGTCAGTCAGAGTAATGACCAGCCCCCCCCCCCAGTGGCCTTTAAAATGCAGATAAGACTCACATCAAACACTCCCAGAAGAAGATGCTCACCGCTATCCGTGTGCGAGAGACTTCAGATACACACAATCATGAGAACATACACACCGAAAAATACACAACCCTGCTAAAACACCTACACACGTTCATTCATGTGTGTCTGAGCCTTTAATTGGGTAACCCTACCTCTCCCATGCTGCTGTGATCACAGTTGTGGACCTGGAGGGAGAGGTGAGCCTTAAATCTGACCATGCTACTTTGTTGTGGGCTTTCTGCTAGCTTACTGCGAAGGAGGGAGAGTCTATCAATAAGCTGATCAGAGCTGCAGAGGAAAACGCACTAAGCATTTTGGCCTCCATCCCAATGGGAGGCAGACTGCATACCAGAGACCACAGCAGAGATGTTATTTGGCAATAGAGAGGTGTTGTTGTTTGGTGGGCCTGACATTAGCACAAGAGCAGAACTGCATGGGAAGAACATAATTAACAGTAGCTCCCATCAGGAGGTGTGCTGCATGCTTTTAATGTTCTGTCCCTTTTCATACTGTCGGTCAGGTTAAATGTAGTTCTCACTGCTTAAAGTGACAGACAGTAATACACAATGCAGGTCCATTTATTGATTAAGATCAATTAAATCAAGAGATTTAAAAAGGGGGAGACAAACGCATCAGTTCTATATGTGGCACCCAACCAGGTTTCAGTATTTATCATCAGTGTTACAACACGCAGGCTGCTGACAAGAAAGTTCCTCTCATTTACTCTCTTTTTGGCACCAGTTCCAAGTCTCCTTCCAGACCCTTTACATGGGTTATTAGCAACGCTGCTCTGGGGACTGCCATTCCATTCAAGACCTTTATATACATAAATCACTGCTAACAGCAAACCTAAGCAGCTGAGGGAAAAAAAAAAAAACCACACACTGATTTTCTGAATTCTGACTGATACAGACTGAAACTAGTCCACTGGTGAGGCTTAATTAACAAAATACAGTCTAAGCATTATCTATCTACTGCAGACCTAGATCAAAACATCCGTGTGACTTTGAAAAATCACACACTCTCACATTTTCAAACACACTAAGCAGACATAATCGCTGAACAGCCCATCTCACTACTGCATTCTCATGTGGCTTAGATTAATGTTTTTACGATGAAACTATAAAGAAGGCTAGTGACTTGGCCAATTATGCGATCCTTCCATCAATCAAAGAAATATTTTACTTGACATATTTATAAGTCCGAAGGAGGTGTAGTGGACTGACAAACACGAGTGTGAGACAATAATTCACTGATTAAGTTAGTAACAGGAGCAGAGCCCATGAAAGAAAAATAGCTTGAGGCACCACTTTCACAATATCCACATTGTTCACTGACAGTCTGACCATGGAAGGTGTGAAAATCCTCCTCCATCCACACAGAGCTGGATTCTTCTCAAACTGTCCAACACTTAAAAGAGATTTGCTTTGTAGGAATAGCTTCAATATTGTATGTCTTGTATTTTTAATACAACTTGCAGATACCATTCTGCAATGATAAGCAAATTGCATAATGACACTGCAGGGAAAGAATTCTCTGTTTCATAATTTTTAAAAAATTATCCAATTCTAACTCTTTTGGTTTGATAGTCCATTTACACATCACAGCAGATTTAGCAGAAAAACTCAAGTTCAAAGAGTATTTACATTAATTTCACTTTGGCCTGAAATATCAAATAACCCATTTTGTGGTGTAGCTCCCTCTGCCAGTAGCTCGCTCCCACTGAAATTATATTATTCAGCTGCTTAGTTATTCTTATGCGTATATTGGCAATCCTGCCATACTCTGTCTCTTGATGTACAGCGACAGCATTTCCCACTTAACCCACAAACCAAAATTTTGCCCCCCACATTACTGTTGTCTTTACTACTAAAGCGACATCTTACTACCTATACATCGTTTCTGCGTCTTCGGCCTGTTTAGACCTAGAATTACCCTGCTTTTCTTTCCTTTCTTATGCCCGCAACTGTAATTAGAAGCATGTCATTTCCGGGCGTGGGACTGTGGCCTGCTTGTCTTTAATTAGCTGGACTACTCAGTGCCCACAGCCTCACTGGCCTCCTCATGTCCTGGTCTGGATGAAGCTCAGGGATCTGAGGAAAAGATGGAAATGGTTCTAGGAACTCTGGCAGCTTAGAGCTTCAGGGATCAATCCGATCTAACCACTAAAGTAAACTGAGGATTCCTGTGAGTTAAGTTATGCTATTTTACCTGATCTTATTCTCAAAGAAATCCTCAACATTTGTCATCTTAGTCTATAAAAGAGGTTCTACTTTGCTGAAGTGTAATCAATTGAAAAGCTTTTACTTCACTTTTAATGCCTTTTTAACTATAACATGGGGGGTTGAAAGGCATCATGTATAAATAAAGGGTAAGTGCCTTGCTTCTGCATGCAGGCAACAGGGAATTGGCCTCAGGTAAAGACATTTCATTTTCACTAAGAACAAGGATGGTTTTAGCTTTTCAAATATATGTCTCAGCCAGGAGAACAGCTTATTGAACCAATGCATCAGTGCTGTTCCATTTCATTAACTAGGCTTTCATCAAGGAGAGGGAAAGAGTGACAAAAGGCAATAACAAATGTAGATGTATTGATGGGTGTATTGGCATTGTGCCTAATCTTACTCCTCAAACTAATCTAAAGATTGTTGTCTTGTGGAGAAAATCAAGATATAATTGCAAAGGGTAGCCATGTGAAGATGAAGTATCTGTGTTTGTGGGTGGAGGTTGGCAGAGGAATAAAACTGCCTTCTCTCCTTATATCTCTGCTGTGCTGACTGCTGGGAGTGACATTTATGACTGACCTCACCACAGAAACCTCTCTCCCTCTATCCTCTTCACCACAATCGCCCCCCAGCCCCAATTCTCAACCCGTTCTGCATCAGTGGTGAGCCGCCACCAAGACCAATGTACTCATGGTCTCTTCCATCCAATCCAAATCTCCCATGCACTAAGCCTCCTCCTCCTTCTCTCCCTTTTTCCCCTCACTGACTCCCAACATTCCCATTAGTTTGGCGTTAAATGGCCCCTGTGTTCCTGTGACTCTCAGGAGGGTTTGGGGGTGATTCCAGCCCCCAGTTCCTCTGAATGGTTTCTTTCTGAATGTTCACACTGTGTGACTGGGCTGCTTTATATTCCAACTGTGTTAATAAGATGTCCAATAGAGAGGGCCACAGGAGACACACGGATATTCCATAGGTTCAAAAATGGTATGGTATGTCTTAAAACATGAAGGAAGGCAGGCCTCTGGAGAAATGCCACTTGTATAGGGCAAATGAAATCGATTGCCTTGAGTTCCCATGTGGAAAAGTCTGCAGCTGTTATGGATTTCTGCATTCCTTTTTATTAGAAATCAATCAGCTAATTGAGAGAGAATAGTTGAAAGTGATGACCGTGTAGTAGTAAAGCTGATGGCCATTATTGCAGTGTAGCAGGGCTAAATTGCATTTGAATCAAGCTGCACAATAACTCAAAGTGGGAAAAAATTAAGAATAGCTGTCCAAAGGGCTGTGAATGAAATATTTTGGCCAAACAGAAACCTAAAAGAGACGTGTAACAGTATTTTGTCTTACCGTGGACGGTGAGCGTGGCCGATGCCTCCGCCTTGCCCACCATGTTCTCTGCAACGCAGGTGTAGGAGCCAACATCCGCTAAGATCAGACGACGGATCTTGAGGGTGTGATCCTCACGAATCTCATATCTGGATGAGAGCAGAAGTTCATGTAACATTTGTTGTCGAATACACACACAAAAAAAAAAGAGTGTACGTGGATACGCTCAGTACAACATGCATAAGCTGACGACATACACACCAAAGCCAGCAGGGAATCAAACAAAGAAAGGGAGAAGGTTGAGAAAGGTAAGTATTGTGTGATGAAAGGGAGCCAGTCAATGAGTCATACCTTCCTTTGGGCAGGTCACCATCGTCTTTCCTCCAGCGTACGGTGGGAACTGGGTCGCCACGGGCCTCACACCTGAACTCTACACTTTGGTCCACTAACATCACTTGGCTGCCTGGGCGACGCACAAAGCTGGGACGCTCTGCATGGATAAAAACAGCACACAAATCAGACAATTTTAAAACAGAATTGTAGCGCTGGACTTTGGTTTTGATTAAGTTAAAGTCATTTAAGCTGATGCTTTGATTCCCTACATAAATTTGTTGGCTTTGTTTTTATTTTTTTTTTTTAACAGTCAGACTCTAAGCAATGTTTGAAATTAAATGAGAATTGAATGAACTCGTTAGAAAAAGCCATCTTTAAATATAAGCTTTGTTNNNNATCATTACATTTGAATCCCTGTGAGGTGTCTTGGAATGAAAATAAAAGAATATTATTGAGTTTGCCTGCAGAGCCTTAACAGGACAAGGTGGAAGCCAATTTATGATTAACGACTCACATTAAATAAGATAAAATTACAGTTTAGACAGCACAGTGCAAATAAGTCAGAAGGACAGAAAACAGTCTTAGCACAGAGTCTAGTTTTAATTACACACAACAAGACAGTAAATTAGACAGAAAGTCTGACCCCCTCTGTCACCATGTGAACTCATCAACCCAAAGCCCAGCTCTGATTCTCTCTGGTCACCAAATCCCAGCAGTACTCCCCATGTTCATTTCTAAAATAATAAAATAAGTAAATAAACAAAACATCACTTTCAGTTGCTCTGAACACCTTCCATCAGGTTTGGTACAGAAAACTAAAAAGGGGGTTTATGATTAACCACATATTCTGGGTTACAGACTCACTCAAGTTAGTAGCTGGTCTCAATCATGTCCTAACAGTATAAAGTCAGCATAATTTTTCATCATCATGATACTAACTCTGTTGTTGTTCAGTCTTACAGATAATAAGGGGTCTCTGAGGAGAAAAGGTGGAGGATGTAAAAAAGCTGGCAATAAAACAGGAGTGTGGACATGCTCTCTGCTAAGGACACAGGAGAGTATCAGGGTCAGAGGTCACTCATGGTGAAATGGGGTGCAGCTGGTCAGACTGAGGCCTGTATGGGATTCATAGTAAGGTGTGAGATTGAAGGTCATCTCACACTCTATCTGATAAAGGTCAGTGACACCATTTAGTTCCCTGGGAGACAGACAATCAAAGCCTAACATCTGGATACTGATTCTCACTGCAGACAAACAGAGAGCAAAAGGTGTGTGGATGTGTGTGTGTGCATGTTTGAAGGTTGCATGTGGACAGAAACTTAATTAGAAAAAAGATAAGAAAGTGTAATGAAGGCAAAAAAAAGATTTATTACCAAGCACTGTGAGTTCAGCTATTTCACTTTCACGTTCTCCGACCATGTTTGTGCCGACGCACACGTACTTCCCTGCGTCACTCTTCCGGGCATTTGTGATCATCAGCTTTCCTCCACGTATCTGAGGGCATAGAAGAGAAGGAAGTGAGACACATGGAGGGAAAAAAACAGCAGTATTTGAGACTCTCAGAGCCTATGGTCAGCACAGAGAAAACAGCAAACAGCATAGCTTGGCCGTTACAATATATTTCTGGATTAAATTTAAGAATGTCTGTGAACATTTACCATGAAGCCATTACAACACCACAAAGAAATGCACTCAAACATGTAAAAGCTTGGTGCTAAAGAGTGTGTTTAATGAGTTTCTTGCTCTTTCAATGTGATGATACAGACCAACTCTCTGACCAGTTTTGCTGTTTTCCAGCAGCTTCCACTTGAAGTCTAAATCACTAGTCTAAATTGG
>JAPZDT010000023.1:18878691-18889583 GCA_029814675.1 Acanthurus coeruleus | reverse complement strand
TTTAGTTTATAAAATAGGAACATTTTACCCAGAACAGTCAGTCCTGTGCATTAAGTTCAAAGACTCCTGCATATAATTTTCTAAATAAGCTGATGGCTGGTGCATTTTTAATGTGAAAAGAATGATTGCAAAGCATGTTTCCTATCATTCAATTTCGTGATAAAATTTGAGTTTGCGGTATGATAAATTATTTTGCCACCAGCAACAGGGTTTTTCTCATGTGGCCCACAGGAATAATCATTTCCCACTTCTGTTTTAACGTGGTAACCAGACCATACAAAGTTAGTCTGATAATAATTTAGCTTCACAGACTTGGGTTGTCAGGAAAGAAAATGGATGATGGGGGAAATGGTTGTTTGCTTTAATCCTGGTAGCATCACAAAAAAAGTCAACTATAAATCTACAAAAGATGTATGATATTGCTCAAGTTGGTCCCCCTTGCAGCTTCTTTCCAACTAACTATGAACATCACGCAAGTCGTAGGAGATTCAAAGCTAGGGTCGGATCTTGCCCTGACTTGGCCAAGAGACAAAGCAGCAGACGCTCAACAGGCTACAACAGTTTTCAATCCACCTGATTTGCATCTTTTTGGAATGCGGCACACCGGGGTCACATTATGTTGGACAGAAAACTCTGCTAAACACTGAACATATTTTAACATCCTCTGCAACCAATTGGATGTGCCTGCAGAGTTAAGCACTGATTACAAACACTCCGCCCTGCAGTACCAGAGTCCACATGCCTTCTATTGTCTGAGTCCCCACCATGTTGTCTGTATCTGGGAGAGATAGCATCTCAGCAAGCCCTCTCTGTGAAGCTCTGCGGCTTTCTGAGACCTTCACAGCCTTTGGGAGGCAGCACACCTGCACAACAGACAATAGCATTGGCTCCTATAGAGCCTGATGGCCTTTGAAGTGGCGATGGATGTGAGCTCAATACCTCAGGCTCTGCGGTTTCAGCACGCAGCCTTTGTGATGAGAGACAGCTCTGAGATGAGACGACCAGAGCTTTTAAGGACATTCAAGTGTTTGGTTGACCAGCCATTCCACATCAGACAAGGTGTTCACATACACAGACGTACACAAAGCAAAAATCATGAGGATGTCTGAAGAGGGTACGTGCTTCTTTGCTCATCCACTATGGTCTGATCTGCCAAATTTTCATTGCACAGTTAATTGGAATGCGGTCAGGTATCAAAACAGAGAGTGAAAATATACATGTGAGGGTGAGACAAATCGTGGAAGATGACCTGAGAGCTACAGTATGTTTGGATTAGGGAGGGAAAACACCACACAGACAGAATTTTACATTCCATACCGGAGTATCACAGTCATATCTGATATCTTTTCCTACAGTCTGTGTTACCCTATTCCCTAGCAGGCTTCCTAAGCATAAACTAGCTGTGAAATATGACATCATAAAAAGCAGTGGGTTTTTCCGATTATTATTAATCTATGAATTATTCAAAAGCAACTGATGGCAAGATATTTCTTTCCGTCTTGGTGCTTTCCTCCATGTCTCATCATTGTCTCCACTTTTTCTCTCCTACGGCTGCTCTGTTTAGCTATTCTATATATCTCATTTCTTTTCTTATCTGTTCATCCTTCTCTGTCTCCCATTTCCATCCAGCGGGATGTGTAGCACTGCTTTTGAGGGAAGATCTAGGAGAAGAAAACGTCAAACTAGGGAGTATCACACTGTGACTGACTGGTGCTAAAGTGGTGCCTCACTTCTTGACAGGACTACAACAAACTCAAGTGAGTGGAAACCTTGACTAGCAAACAGGGACATCCCAAGCATGCCAGACTCTGGTTCAGTGTCAACTCTGTCATCATGTGGCTAAAAACACTGTAGTGTTGTCCCTCTCGTCCTGCTGTCTGACCCTGTATCTATCACCATCTATTTCACTATACCCCCTTTACTACCGACCATCAACACACAGCCCTCAAATAATAACTCCTTTACTGTACAGCACAGTGGTTTACTTTGCTTGCCTAAGGGGGGATACTGTAGGAGCCACTGGGGAATGAAACCAGTCACAGAAGTGCGTCTTCTCTCAGTGGTGACAGACAAGGCCATGCAGTATGGCTCTACATAGTGATGAGTAATGATCTCTCTGGGGTTCTTTGCCTCGCTGCTGCTCATACATGCAATCACTTTACTGTACATCTTGCTTTTTAGCCACGCAGCTTTGCATACAGAGAAAAAAGCAGACAGGTGCTGTTCATGATTCACTTATAGAAGCAATACTTAACACCAGTGTCTACAGCACCTTAAAATGTCTAAATTCAGGGATGCTTAGGATTAAGTGTCCCTTTTGAGACTGCTGCCCAAATTTTGACAAAACAGTTACATTATTTGTTCTCGCTGGTTAATGCTTCTTATCAAGAGGTGGATTGTTTGTACTCTAAGCTATATGGATGTTATATGAAAAAAATCCCAACTCAAACTGTTCCTTATGCTTAGTTTTGCTTTGTACTACGCACTGAATACATGTTTCAATACTGATAAATATGTAGGATGGGATATTGTTGGGCTTCAAACTTCTTACTAGAGGGGGTTAAGTGCCGAACGAAAAGCTCTTTGGCAGTACCTTACAAAGAGCAAATTTATTTAAATGAGCATTCTGACAAAGCCTACGCACAGGCTTGAACTCTAGACTGAAATAATTGAATATTTACTTGGCCCACTTCCAGTTACACATTCTGAGTTACAATTCAGGTTGCTAAGGAAATATGTATTACAAGTGTTTATAAAACATTTGTGTTTCCAAGTTTTTCCTGTCTACTTCTTCCTAAGTGCTTACTGGTCCAGATGTTTAATATCATGATTTTTAGGTTGTGAGCATACAAAAGATTCTGTTCAAGTCATGTGACCTGAGCAGTGACCTCTTTTACATTCATTCTTCGATTTACAAAAATGTGATTGTAGTGTGTCAGTCCAACACACACAGGCATCTGGCCAACCATGGAGGAGGACATAATCCATGAAAACTGACTTTCCTGATGCAAAGCACATTTAATGAAGCATGACATCCATTAACCAACTAGGCCACATGCTCTGATTTCACATCTATTTCATTCAGGCTTTCATCTGCACATGGAAGCATACATATAATGTATTACAAATGCCACATGAGTGTCAGCAGTGCACAGAGTGCACTGCTGCAAAAACACTGCTACTTCTGTCACTAATGTACTCCAAATTATGTGCTTCAAACGAGTCACCAACACTGACAAAAGCCATTGTTTAGAAAAGCTGAAGTAAGGGCCGACAGTGATCAACCTCAATGGTGTAGTAAGAGCAATCCACAGCCACTCCATACAAAACAGAAGAGCAGTGCCCGGGCTGACGAGGCCCTCCACCTTCTTATGTGTCCACTAAAAGCCCTCTGCCACTGCTTCCTGCATGCTTCCTCATCCACCCACACCCTGTGTAAGCCAATAATGAGACCTGGGCTAATGCATAGAACAACACAATTAAAGCCAAAATGGACAGCTCCCCACTCCAGTCTAGGCATGAGCATGCAAGAGAGCGCTTACTGTGCTGATGAGTTGGTGCATACTACTGTGTGAGTTTGACCACTTGTGCATGGATGTTATGTACCTGTGTGTGTGTGTGTGTGTGTGTGTGTGTGTGTGTGTTTGTTTCTACGAAGCAGAACAGAGTGGACAGCTCCAGCCAGTGGTCCTCTGACCTGTGGCCTGAAGGCCTCGTATAAGATGGCAGTGCTGGTTTGCAATAAGTTTTTCCCTCTGGCACAGAATCCTTGGCAGATCACCATGAAACACAAAGGCCACAGGCACATGGGCCTGTTCCAGGACGCCACGCTTGGTTTGAACTCTTTCTTGACAACGAGGAAAAAAAAATATTTCCCTCTAGAAAATCCTGGAAGAAAGGGAACCAAGGAACAGTTCAGCTGTGTGCTGCACTGTACTCAAAGAAATCTAAATCAGACTTCCTTTTAAACAGGCCAACCTGGGCTCAAAATAATAGTTCCACAGACTCAATATTTTCTTCCAACTACACTAGGTTTGAGCTAAATTGCCTACACAATGGCACATTTGTTATGGCCCTGATATATTTGTCTTCTTCTGTGTCTTTTTTCTTTGAGCCAAGAGGAAAATCATTCTTGGTTTCTGTGCTGCCTCGCCATTCCCATTTCTGTCACAGCTATTATTTCATGAAATCTGACTCCTGGTATTCTGTTTCTTTTCAATTTCCTTTTCAGCAAAGCCCAAGCGTTCCCTCCTTCCATGTCAACCATCCTTCAGTGCACAGCACAATGTGCCAAAAATATCTCCGTACCAAGCAGCAGTCTTAAAACTGCATTCGATTAAATTTGTCGTTCCCTTTCAAAACAGAAGGAACAAGCTTCGCTTTTTCACAAAAATACAAAAACTGCTCATCCCAGGATTTCAGTCTGCCTTTGTTCTACCTCCCTGTCAGTCTGTTTATTTACTCCTCTAAGAGTGTTTGTGTTCCAGCACTCATTTTGGACAGACAACATGAGCTTAACAGACTACCAAAGAGTCCCTGACAGCCCCTCACTATTTCCTTTCCCCAACGATAACATACACTCTAATGTAGAAGAAGAAAGAAGCTAATTGACCTGAAATCAAAGATAATTGGCTTCTATTTAGCCTCTTCCTGTCCTGGAGCAGCACAGACACTCAGGGAATATTCCCTGGTCTAATTCACAGAATACAACCGACAATTAAGCAGTAATCAGCAGTGGGATGTGTGATACTGGACTTTATCTGTATCTGCAGGGTGTGGTGAGCCCCTGGCTGAGTTACTGGGTACAGACGACCTGACCTGTGTTTGCCTGCATGCTGCAGGCTGGGCTGATGGATATCTCTATCTCCGGCAGTTCCCACCATAAAGTCTCATTTAAGCTGCCGTACTTCATCACAAGAGTTACTCTGCAACCCACCACAGCTTCCCATGGATCATTTTCGAGATTTCTTTCCGTTATGATATCGTAACACTTCCTCTCTTCTTGTGTATTGGTGTGTTTTTTGGCATGGATGTGTGACTGAGGGCATAATTTAAAATAAGGAAGAGAGGGCTCATCCCCATAATATTGTATCTTATTAGTTACCATTATCATGAAAAGCACTACAAAATTTTTTACATGATATTAAATTGATCAATGTTAAAGTGATAGAGATTTGGTCTTCAGTTCTATGTGTTTCTTTTCCTCCGTTCGATCTTTCGTTCTTTTTCTGTTAACAAGTCCTTGACTTCATTTGCCGCCCCCACCACTTAAATCAAACTCCTGCACTATTGTGTAACTGTTTAATGAATAATGTGCGTATGGCCCCGAGAGAAAAGTTGATTTGATTTTATCTGAGCTCCACGGGTGAAATAGAAAAGACAAAGTGGAGCAAGATTCTCGGCTTGATCTATGAGGTGCAATGGCAGAGAAGTCACAGCTCACAGTGATGGGTAATAAAACAAATGAAGCAAGACTCAAATGCTGCTTGCACCACAGTGGCTACATGACCTACATCTGTAGAGTGCAGGAATGCTGATCCTTATCTAATGCAGAATACGGCCTGAGGACATGACAAGTCATCTTGGCACACAGACCTCTGCTATTCACTGTAATCTTCTCCTGCGCAGTGTTTTCAACTACAAACGGGAACTTCAGAGTCAGTGAGTGTGCTGCTTTAATTGATGCAGAGATAGAGTCTGATTCATGTTACATTCTACAAGGAGAGCCATGAAGTATCCTATGAGAGCCCGTGCAGGGTTACATTAAAGGCATTCCCGTGAACCCTCAGCACTCCGCAGCACAGGATCCCAGTCTCTGTTTCTCCCTTTCAGACAGATGCCCAAGTCTTTGTTTTTTCTGAGCCTGCTTTTCAGAGAGAAAACCCGATCCCACTGGCTGCTAGTGTCACCAGCGGCCCCCCGTCCTCCCTTGTCATTCAATCCCATCTCTCCTCCTTTCAGGAATGCACTTCAGTCACTCTTTCTTATTCTCCCTCCCTCTTTTCTTCGGACCGTGGTGCCCTAGGCAGTCTGGGGGCAATGTATGTTTGGTTGTCCCAGATCTATTCATCCTCTCTGGTGAAACTGGATACAGTGACCTCCTCCGTGTCCAGTGGTCTCAATCCCAGGCTCCTGTCTAGCAAGTGTCAGAGATCGAGAGCCTGTGGGGGGAGGGGGAGGTTGTCTTCTATGGCTGGTCAGGAGACAAGTCAAGAACATGAGCCCATTGGGCACTGCAGAGAGATGATACTGGATCTGACTAAATGGACCAGGAGGAATGTTTCACAGTAAGTTTACGTCAACTGTGCCACAAAACTTCTCTGAGCCATCTGTTGTGCTGTCATCATTTGACTCACCCAAACAAAGAAGAACAGTATATCCAGGATCCAAAGCATGACTGATAAACAATGCAGATTGGCTAAACAAGCCATACTGTACCTCAGCAGGGGATGTGCATACAAATGTGTCCATTTCTATGCTATTTTAACACACTGTGAAATATTTCAGCACTACGAGCAAACCCCTTGCTTCTCATTAATGTACAAAACTACGGGCAATTAGAGGAGGGGTTCCTCTTTTACAAAAGGGGAATATGAGACACCCCCTACCTCATGAGACATGACAACCTCTCTGCACCTCTCATTAGCATAATGTACGTTAACCACGTGAGCCGCAATTTGTCTGGAAAATCTTTCCCCCCACAGGTTTATTATTGAGAGTGTGTCCATTAAAAACAACTGAATTTCCATCTCAATTGGCTCGCCATAAGGTACAGTGCTGGCAGTCTTTGAAAGAGTAATTGGATCCATTAAGGCAGGAAAAAATGCAAGAGATTGTAAGATGCATGTTCTTTTGTGTGTGCTCTGTGTGTGCTCTGTGTGTGCTCTGTGTGTGTCTGAGTGTGTATGTGTGTCAGAAGATGTCTGTGTAAATGCCAGTACACTGCAGTTCCCCTTGACTTTTTCTGCTACACCAGCTGAACAGTGGTTAATTGGGACCAATTAAGATAAGGCTTCAGAATATAATTTTGAATTCTGTAGCATAAAGGTAGTGAGTCATTTTAATGACAATTCTCAACAAGAGCAGCACTGTGGAGACATTTGAATGTGGCTCAGTCAGTCTCATGAAAGTTCATGAAAATGTGATATCCAAATATAGAACTCTGTGATTTTCTTTTTTTCAGAATAAGCTAAAAAAAAAAAAACCTGCAGTCTCAGTTTTATTTAACTATGTTATTTATATTTAATATGAGCTATATAATTATCATTTTTTAACAATTCTAATCTTCTCTCTTTGTATGATTATTTGTAATGTCATGACCAAGTTAGGATTTTGATGAGGATAGTTATATATGTTCTTTTGCAGTGACAGACTTGTGGTATCTTCTGGCTTGCAAAGGGGATGATGGATAAACAAGATCTGGCAACAAGCATGATTCAGTGAAAGACTGGTCACTTGTGTGTAGCAGGGTAGTGGTGTGAATCAATTTACAGTTTAGTCGTAATAAAAGTCCCTTTAACTTTGCAGCACCTGCAACTCTAGATGCCTCATCTAGGTGATGTTAACAAGCCAAAGGACATTTTCTTTATGATGAATTTGACCACAGTCTGAAAAAAGCTCCTCTAAACAACCCTTCCCTTTTGATGAATGAACAAGGCTGCAGAAGTCCTTGAAACATGGGGGTTACCAGGCAATGCCACAGACCTATCTGTCTTAATTGTGTTCAATGGCCTGTGATTTCTATGGCTCCATGCAGGAATATGTGTGTGTGTGTGTGTCTGTGTGTATATCCTAAAAAGAATGAATGCTGTAAACCCATTACCTGTCTGAAATGGTGGGCCAATTATGACAGTCTCCTTCAGCATACAGCCTCGCAAAACCAAACTCCATGAAATTGATTACCCACACACCTGGACCTCATTTGTGTCTCTACTTTTCTCACTCTCCCCTGTCACTAACTCTCTGCTGGACCCTGTTCATTTCCTCCCAACAGAAAAAAAAAGATACATGAGTATGAAGTAGTGGAATATTTAATCCTAGACACCAAGGCAGCTATTGTGTTAAGAGACAAAAATGTTAAGAGAATTCATTTTTGTTGAGATGTGAAAAAATGCTAGAATAACTCATTTGAGACAAAGAGTGTGAATAAGAGAGAGCAAGAGAGGGAGAGCCAGGGTAGAAAGGAGGGGAAGGAGATGGAATTCCAGATAATGAATAATCACCTGGCTCCTAGTGTTGCCCTTGCTGCTATCATTAGCAACCCTGATTCTTTAATTCTCTTATTCTGTTTTGTATTTTTTATTAAAAGACACCCCCATAGGCTTTAGATTGACCTCCCCTTTTAGACTCAAGGTTACTGGGGAGGGCACAAGGACATTCCTTTGAGAGAAACAGCGACGCTTGGCTGCCACTAAATAAATAGAGATGTTTTATGGGCGCTAGTGACAGTAAAACTGTGTGAGATGACAAATCTGTCAGTCTGGTTCTTCTAAATACGCACAGGGGAAATGTGTTTTATGGCTAAGCAGCGATGAACATTGAGAGGTTTTAAAACTATTAATCATATTTCAAAAATATACGACTGTATCAAAATTTTTATGCATTGAGAGATTGGAAATGGTTTAATATCGGCCCAACTTAAGCATTAAAGACATGCACAGTATACTGGTAGCCAGGAGGAAACCAGTGATTTTATTTCAGTGTTTCAGCTATTCCCACGTCCAGCCTCTGCTTTTGGTCTCTGCACCTCTACTGTGCTTTTCTGAGGTGTGTTATAATGAACTCTCAGTTCTCAGTGACTGATCAGGCGGGGAGGTGGAGGTGGAGGGGGGAGAAAGGACTGTTGTCTCAC
Organism: Acanthurus coeruleus; assembly: GCA_029814675.1. Taxonomy (NCBI): domain Eukaryota; kingdom Metazoa; phylum Chordata; class Actinopteri; order Acanthuriformes; family Acanthuridae; genus Acanthurus; species Acanthurus coeruleus. Next base: position 18,880,732 of record JAPZDT010000023.1, on the reverse strand, counting down.
TCCCTCACAGCTCCTGGGAAAAAAAAGCCTATTTGTGTTCTGCTGTTGACCTCCGTCTCTCAATGCGAAAAACCTCTGGGGATTCCCTCCGCTCTCCATCCCTCCATCCTTCCGCCTGTCCATTCCTCCCTTCATCGCCGACTGCCTAGTAGCTATGCATATCTGCTGATAATGTTACAAGACTTTTCCCTCTCAGGGATGCCTTACGGGGTAGCAGGATGACAACACAGTCAAGTTAAATTGCACACAGATGGCTTACATCACTGGCTGTTTTCAAGTAAGCGCAAATGTTGAGTTATTTTTCTCTGGGTCTAGGTTCTTGAGTTGATCTCAAGTTTTTTTTTTCCCTTCTTAGATGGACTCCAGGGACTGTCTGAACTCCCACTCAGCAAGCTGAAATGTAACATTGTTAACATATTGTTGTGCAATAGGTGTACATAAACACTACACCTCAGAAAACAAAGTACTGTCAGTAAAAGGACAAAAACTCTCAAGAATGAGAGCCAGCGGTAGGCATATAGTACAATGGGGAAAAAAATGAAGGTTGGGGAGGGAATGTGTCAGATCTGTACGGTTCTGTGTGTGTGAGGTAAGACAAGTAGTCACGCGGTGGTGGGTCCCACGTTGCAGTAGCTGTTGAGTAAGCCTGGCGTACGGCTGACTGCGAGGCGACCTCTCCTGTCTCTCCTGACTGTTGTTTTGCATTCTTCATAATTAGAAGCGCCCAAGCATGCCAGGCATTCCTAATTGAGGTGTTTTACACTAGCGGCTGACACCATCACTCAATCTGAAGCCAATGGTCCTTTCCCAAAGGTCAACAGCTCAGCCCTCTCCCTCCTTCGAGCTACCTCCTTCCCAGAGATGGGGGGCCCACTCGTCAGTGTGACAAAGCCACACGCCTCCCTCTTTTGTTCCCTCCCTCTCGCCCCACCTCTGTAAACCCTGACAACCAACACTACTGCTGGGTACTAGTTAAACCATGGCTCCCTATAGTGACGGATGACTCCCTTGCTCCCTATACCAATGAAGACGGATGCTAAGCATGAATTATTGAGGACCAGAGCTGAATATTTTGATATTGAACCCCTTATGAATAATTCCAGTGGAGCTAACCCAAAATGAATTACCTTGTTTCTCTGTGTACTGCAGAGGAGATGCTACTCTTTGTCTCCAGGGGTTCAGGTAGTGAAGGGAGATGTTGGCTGCAATATACCGAACATAAAATCCGTCTCATGTAGATATTTGGTATTGTGAGTGAGGGGAGAAAAGCCTGAACTGTAATGTGTGTGTGGACTGTGCAGGATTGTATATTCCCTTTGATCCAGTGGTCAAAGACGGGTCCATAGAGAGACTCACACTGGGATGAGAAGTGTGTGGAATGCAGAGGGGGCTGAAGAGAGAGCCAATGATTGGGATGCAAGAGTTGGGGTTGCATGTCCAATTATCCAGCAGGCACGGGGAGAAGGGAGTTGGCCAATTAGAGGAAAAGGGGAGAGACCTCTGCCACAGACCGAGCATAAACCCCCACAGAGAGAGACAGACTGGCAACCAGACAGAAACAGAGCTTATAGAGACATGCAAGGAAGAGAAACTGGAAAAAGGTCAAGTCAAGGCAGAGAGAGAAAGGTAGATGATTATATTTCTCTAACACTTCCTTAAGAAGTGAAGAAAAGGAAAGGTGAAAAGCATTTATTGTGTGTGTTTAAGGTAATAGTGTTTCTTGTACACAACCCTGGTGTCACACATTACTGAATACACAAGGTTCATGTCTGAAACATTCTTATTTCTGTGCAAGCGAATCTGAATTATTTATAATTTCCTGCAATTAATTTCCTGGAAACATTTCAGGACTTTGCTGTGTGGGTTGTCACTGTTCAAGAAATATTCTGTGCGATGAACACTGGATTATAATTACTATTCAGGACACTGTATCCGCTGACACAAAAATGATGATTATAACCTGAGAAAAACTGCAGCCAGCCAAATCCTTGACTGAATAACACTTAATAGTGTTGTTACTTAATAAATAATGTCATGTGTT
>JAPZDT010000023.1:18319729-18331892 GCA_029814675.1 Acanthurus coeruleus | reverse complement strand
TTAATTTACTATAAAACGTATTGAGACAAGCATTCCTCTGCTGCCACACACACACACACACACACACATGCAGCAACACTGCGGTGAGTAATCTAGATGATATTTTGATGCTTAAATCTGACATTTTTAATCTAATTCCAGATTTTTTAAAAAAGAATGCAAACATTCATATGTGTACATGTAATTTTCTATAACGTTCACAGAAGCTGAGACCATTAGCTTAGCTTAGCTTAGCTTAGCTTAGCATAAAGGCTGGAAACTGTGAAACAGCTGGTTGGTTTTGTTTACCGGTGGAAACATCTGCCTACCAAACAAGCTGTGGTTCTACGGGAAGTTACGTGGATTACTGCATGAGTAACACACTACTGATTATGTGATTACAGTTACTGATTACTTCGGTCTGTGTGTCTGTTGACTAATGCAGACTTTCCTCGACCTCCGGTGAAGTGTTGCCGTGTTCGGTTCTTTACAATGGCATCATGGGAAACAGGTGACTGCAGTCATAAAACCAACGTTTGCCCGTCCTGTAATCTTCCTGCCATCTTCTTCCCTCCACCTCAGAGCCATTAGGACCTTCTCCTGTTACCTGGCCCCGTCTGCGGAGGCCCCGGAGCTGCAGCCTTTGTCCGGGGGGCTCGGGGGGCTCGGGGGGGCTCGGGTGGTGAATAGGATGCCCATGCGAGGGGCCTCTCAGCCCAGAAACACCTGATACCTGGCTCACACACCCACCACAACACCCAGCAGAGTCCACACTGGACCCCAACTCCTCCCCCCCCCCCCCAGTCTGCCTGGGACTAAGTTATTAAAAGGTCATTATTGCCGTCTCCCTGCAGATTCCAAGACTGAAACAATGAGAGAGTGTTTCAGTTTGAGGATTTTTCCCTCTCTGCTTCTCCTTAAAGAATGTGATTATGGCAGCAAAAAAATTCCTGCTTCTACAGTTTAAGCAAAGTGCAGCAAGTCAAGCATGATTTCTAATGTTAGCTATATCTGTGTTTCTGTAGAGCATATTTAACAGATGATACTTTAATACATTTACTTAGCGTGGCAGAGGCAGGCACAGCACAACACAGCAGTATTTTATTGTAGATGATTTTCCAAATGGCTCTTATGTTTCAGTGCAGAGGCACGTGAGCGCAGTCAGGCTGTTACTGAGCTGTTATTTGTTTAGAGGGCTGTTGTGACATTTTGAGGAAGTGGCTTTTCTTGTTTGACCAGGACTCTGCTCGTGTGACAGCATGGGGGATGGAAATGCAGAGCAGAGCTGTAAATCCTCAGAACTGCGCTCTGTGGAGGAGGATTTGGGGTGTTTGGGCAGAAAACTGACTCATCTCCATCGCTCAGTGACCGAGGAAAAATAAATCTTTTCCCCTGCTCTCTGCCTTTTTTCTCTGCCTCTCTTAAAGAGCACATAAACCCATAAACTGACTCATTATCACTGCAGTGGCTGGCTGGGCCCACTGCTACAGTTTTCTACTTCAGACAAACAATTTGAGTGTTTGTGTGTATGAATGAAGCATTCTTCATGTAGCTCAACATTCAGTATTTATGATATGATGTAGAAATCAACATTTACCTGTCACTGTTAAATATAGTCTGAAGGATAGTGTGACATTTAGGCAAAGCATATGTTCCAAAAGAAACAGCAAATACAGAAGGATGTGTTTAGCTTAGCTTAGCATGAAGACCGCAGACGGTGGAGGGGGGGTTGTTAACCCTGCTCTGTCTGTAGTTAAGACAAATACACCTGCCAGTCTCTCTAAAGCTGACCTACTTACAAAGTGTAACTTGTTTGTTTAATCACCACCATTGTCAAACTGATGGTGCTATTTTAATAATAACTGCTCAGATGTTTGAAGTCAAGGTAGTATTCCTCGAGGCAGATGACAAAGATAAAAAGCTGGTTTCCTGCATTCAGGTTGAAACAATGTTGCTGTGTCAGTCGTTGCAGCTCCATGAACCTCCGCCTGACCAGGGTCCAAACTCATTTCCTGTCATTAGAGATTTAAAGTGTTTCCCTAAAAATTGTGACTGAGTCAGTGAAGGAAGGAGAGAGAAGAGAGAAAAAACAAGAGCCTGTAGGCAAATGCAACAAAGTAAACATAGAGAGAAATCTTTAAATGTGTATATAATGTACTCTGTTTTTGTTACTGTCATAAATTCAAGATTGGAATCCCTAAAAACAGCGCACAAAAACAGGATTTCTTTTGTTAAAAAAACCCCAAACAAACTAATCTCTGAAAACAGCTGATCTCTGTATTTTTAGCTGAGACTACTGAAGAAAGAGTGAATGTTGTATTTGTATTTGTCAGTAAGTAAATACACCACCCGTGTTAATGTAGGAACATGTCACCCTGTGCCACAGGGCACCTCAGTGATACGTTTTTAATGGCTTTAAGACAACAATGGAAGAATGAGATTGTTTTGGCTTTTCCCTACACAGTCAGTGCTTGTTTGCAAAAGCAATTTAGGGGGCGTATTTATCTTTATTAAGTGAAAACGTGTTCCTTTAGTTTGTCTGAAAAAAACTCAAAACTTCCAAACTTACATGATTTTTAATGGACAGTTTCCTGTTTGAAACTGGTCTTCCAGCGTGACCTGGTCCTCTGCTCCAACACCTTGTGACCTCTTTCTGCTATTCATCTTCAGATCTACCCGGACCCAGAGCTGGAGCAGCAGATCCTGGCGCTGCCCATCCGCTGCATCCACAGTGAGGAGGGCTGTCGCTGGACCGGCCAGATGAAGCAGCTGCAGGTGAGAAGCTTTAATATCGTCCCTGACTTTCCCTTTATCTGTTTCTCACACATGTTTTCTTTTGTTATCTCTGCTGCCTCACCAAACATCTCCTCCTGATACCTGTTGCCATCCTCCCTCACCTCTTGTTTTCTGGTAGCAGCCTGACTGAACGCCCAACAAGAGGGTGTTTGTTTGTGTGTGTGTGTGTGTGTGTGTTTGTGTGTATGTGTGAGTCTAATTCCTCTCTGTTGTCGTGTCTCCCTCAGGGCCACTTCTCCACCTGCGCCTTCAATGTGATACCTTGCCCCAATCGTTGCTCCGTCAAGCTGACGCGCCGCGACTTGCCCGACCACCTGCAGCACGACTGCCCCAAGCGCAAGGTCAAGTGCGAGTTTTGTGGCAGCGAGTTCACTGGTGAAGCCTATGAGGTAAACAACAACCCCCAAACCTGTTTTTATTTCTTATTTTTTCCTGTTGGAACACAGCGGGAGCTTGACATAAACAACCCTGAGTGACACCACATAATTTCCAGCCCTATATGAAAGACGACTTTATGAAAGGCAGCAGGCGAGATGAATGTGGTGTGTCACTGCCTTCAGAGCGTGTTGGTCTGTTTTAAAATAACACGTGTGTTGGCAGATGGAGAGAAGCTTTGACTGGGTCTTTCATACTGAATGTGTTTTCGTCAGTAAGCCGGCTGAAGGACCTCAGAGTCTCCTCACTAACACCTCTGTCATTTCTACCATGTTGCCCCCTTCTCTGTTTATTCTGGCCCACATGGTCCCTGCTCTGCACACAGGCCCAGAGGCCTTAATTCACCTTTTGGCTCTTGCATTGGAAGTATGAACTCATATTTACAACAGTGCATATTTTTTTTTTACCTTTTAACACAAATGATACATGAGTAAGAATGCCAATACAGATTAATAACCAGCATTGTAAAAAATACTCAAGATGACATCTCCAAAATCCAAAGATATTCAATTCAGTGTAAAAACAAGAGAAAAAACACAGTTGCTTGCATTGGGGAGACTTCTGCAAGGAAAAAACTGACTTTAATCATTTAGTAATAAACTGAATAGTTTTGGATTTATTTTGAGATGATCAGTTATTGAACATTTAATGGCCAACATTTTGTTTGTTTTGTCTTGTACATTTACTTATCTATGGTATTGAAGTGAAGTTTTGAGGTACTTGAACTTTACCTGAGTATTTTCATTTTGTGTTACACTTCTACTCCACTACATTTTGTAGGCAACTATTGTAGCTCATTACTGCACTTTTATTACATATTAAACTATCATGTAATGACTTTATAGCCAAACTCTTAATTGTAAAATGTGTTCTCTTTCTATCCCAGAACCACCAGGGTGTGTGTCCTCAGGAGAGTGTTTACTGTGAGAACAAATGTGGGGCGAGGATGATGCGTCGCCTGCTGTCCCAACATGGCATGGCTGAGTGTCCCAAACGCACGCAGCCCTGCAAGTACTGCGGCAAAGAGTTCGTCTTTGACACAATCCAGGTGTGTTTCACACAACTTTAACCCCAGAATGTATCATTGTTTTCCCTAATGTAAGTAAATATCAGTTTACACATGGTACCATGGAGCCAGTTCAGTAACAAGAACATTTCCTCTCACAGAGGGCATCTTGGTGTCTCTGTGCTGTAGCAGCAGGATTATTTTGCTGTCTGGTGTTTTAAATTAAGGCTCTTGTCTCTGTGCACATCTGGCCAGGGGTTGAGTAGACAGTGTCACTCTTCCCTTTCCCACATTTAAGGCCAAGAATTAATCATTTAAACTTTTTTGTTTTTGTTCTTTCAATCAATGTAGCAAATCTAAACCTCAGTTTATTTTAATTTAAGGGAAGGAAAGGCAGGAAATATTAAAGATGACTTTAACAATTAAACAGTAATCAAATTTTTTAAGTTAACTGCCAACCTATTTCAGCTTTACAGATTTCCTACCATTCAGTTATTGAGTAGACCTATTTTATTACATTGATTGCAGGGTTGTGTTTATGCAATGATTCACTGGGCTTTTGTGTTTGTTTTTGGCTGCGTGGTCTCGCTCTCTGTGGCCTTAGGCTCTATAATGAATTGTTTTCTATTTTTTCTGGTCTATTTTTGCTGCCTCATTTTTAATACCATTATGTTTGTTTTTGAAACTTCCAAGGACATTTTTCCCCTGTGCAGCTATTAATTTGTGACCCCACTGTGCAGCGTGTGTTCTTATCACTCAAGCTGTCGGTCGTCATCGCACATATTAACATTAACCCTGATTTCCCTGCAGAACCACCAGTACCACTGCCCTCGGTTTCCTGTCCAGTGCCCAAACCAGTGTGGCACACCCAATATTGCCCGAGAGGATCTGGCTAACCATGTGAAGGACAACTGCGGCAGTGCGCTCGTTCTGTGCCCCTTCAAAGACGCCGGCTGCAAACACAGGGTAAGACTGACCCACATCATTTAGACTTAAAAATGTATTACAGCCTCTGAAGGAACCTTTTTGACAATACATGCCAATCAGCTTGTTTACATGCTTCTTTTATTTATATTTCCTTCATGCCCATGCTCACTGTGTCATATGTTATGATTTAATGAATGTACAGTACTGTCCCTGTAGGGTCTATTTTAATGAGAGTAACACTTCTATATTTTGACAGCGCATTTCTGTCTATTTTTAAAACTGATGTCAATTTAAGAAAACGTGGAGATGCTCGAGGTAAAGCAGCAGATGAACATCATTTTCTGTGCTGTCGGCTCCACGCTCTGCTGAGATTACAAAGCATCTGAAAAGCTTGATGTGTAACATTTACAGATAGCCTGATGCAAAGCAGAGAGCATGTCTTCATAGCAGAATAGTGACCATTAAATATAGCAGCCCAAATGCCCACATCTTCATGTTCAGTGTATGATGGCAGACTCATGAATAGAAGCTGATCTGTGGTCAATTTACCAGTTAATAGTGATATATTGGGGATGTATGAATGGATTAGCACTCCCAACTGAACTTTTTACAGAAATATATACATATTTAAAGCACCACTTCCTGTTATGCCCCAATGTAAAATCAAAGGTAATGAGCAAAAAAAATGGAGGTGTAGATACTTTGAAGCTTGATTTTCAGACAGTATTGACAACAAACAGCCAAAAGACATTTTAAGATTTTTGTGAATATCTTTGTCATCTTTTTTTTTACTACCAACTTCACATTCATATAGACTTTTTTTCATTTTATGCAAACATCCATTTAATAAAAATCAAATCATGCACTATGGCTTAATGCAATCCCAATTTTGTTTTTCCATTATTAAAACGTCTCTTTCCTCTCCAGGTATAATTCCTCCAGTACTGTAAAATGATTTTTTAATTAGATCATGCTTTATTATTTGATTAATGTAGGTGCAAGTTAAAATTTAATGATGTTTTTTTTATATTTTGGGGGCAGTTAAACTTACAGACATATGGGAAGTATTGATGATCATAGAAAACAATATGACACAACCTAAACAATTTAGATGCTCTACATAAACAATTAAAATTAAGAGTAAGAGTAGCTTTGTGTTATTTTATATAGCTGTATATGGATAAAATCTGTATGTACTCACCATGCAGAAGCTTCTGCTGAAAACATTTCTTTGCTGTGTCTCTGGCAGTGCCCAAAACTGGCTATTGGTCGCCACCTGGAAGACACCACTAAGTCTCACCTGACTATGATGTGTAATCTTGTTGGGCGTCAGCGACAGGAGATTCTGGAGCTCCGGAGGGAGATGGAGGAGCTATCTGTCAGTCACGACGGCGTTCTCATCTGGAAGCTCAATGACTACTCCCGCAAACTCCAGGAGGCTAAACTCCGAAGCAACCATGAGTTCTTCAGCCCACCCTTCTACACCCACCGCTATGGCTACAAGCTTCAGGTATCGGCCTTCCTCAATGGTAACGGCAGCGGTGAGGGTTCCCACCTTTCTGTTTACATCCGTGTGCTGCCTGGAGAGTACGACAGCCTGCTGGAGTGGCCCTTCTCCTACAAGGTGACTTTCTCCATCCTGGACCAGAGTGACCCATCGCTTTCCAAACCCCAGCATATCACTGAGACCTTCAACCCCGACCCCAACTGGAAGAACTTCCAGAAGCCCTGCAGCAGCCGCAACTCGCTGGACGAGAGCACCCTGGGCTTCGGCTACCCCAAGTTTATCTCTCACGAGGAGATAAAGAAGAGGAACTACATCCGAGACAACTGCATCTTCATCAAGGCTTCTATAGAGATCCCCCAGAAGATAATGGCTTAAGATCGGACCTTTGTTTTCTTTTCTTTAAAGGAGAAGGATAGGTTTAAGACTACAACTGACACTTAACCTTGAAAACTTCTACACACTTACCCTTTAGATACTTTCTGCCCTGACAGCCTCTTCACCACAGAGCTTGAAGCAAGTCTGCATGGCTGTATGAGCTGACTCGGAGGACCTTGATATATTACAGAGGAGAAAGTGTTTGGTCTGCTGAACCATCACTCTCTGGTGGTTTTTTTTATTTGTATTTTTTTATTTTTTTTGTATTTGTTTGCTGACATTTTATCACAGTCAAAGACAAAAGCCTTGGAAATCAAACAGTGCCTAGAGAGTTTATCTTAAGTTATATTTTTGTTGTTATTTCCGCTGTATAGATGTTAAAGATTATTGAAAAGGTATAAACATAGGGGTAAAGTGCTTCACTAAGCCTCGGCACTTAGAGTAAGAGAAAGTTGGTTAGAGAAATCCCATCGGATTGATCTAAATACGAGGGAGCTCAGCAGACTCAAGCTCAAGCCCAACTGCCTTTTGTTTACATGCTCATATACTATTGATCCCTTAACAAACACAGAGCCCTTGGAAAGAGACTACCTGTGAGGTTTATGTACACACAAGAATCAAATCGATGTTTTTAAGTCAGCAACCTGCAGGTTCAAACTTGGTGATGTTGCATTTTAAAGGAATAGTTTTAGTTCAGTTAACTGAAAAGATCATTGCCCCTCTAACATCTAAGGCTCAATAAACATCTACAAAAAACAGCAGGTCAGCTTATCTTAGAACAGAGACCAGAAAGACTACCCACCAGCAAATACAGCTAGTATTTGCAAATACAGCTAGTATTTACTGGTTGGTAATTACACTTTGAACAAAGTAATTAAAAGTTTTTAGTTTCTCTGTTTAATCTTTACAAAAACCAAAGTGTAAAAATGACAATTTGTTGTTTTAGGGATGTTTATATAACTGGCTATTTCTTCACTGCAATGTCCTGGAGTATCACTGGTTGCAAGACATATCAAAAAAAAATGTGCTGATTAAAAAAAAAAAGAGTCATAAGGTTTTGGTTATTGAGCTTCTTTTGGACCGAGCCAGGCTAACTTTCTTTTGATTTTAGTCTTTATGCTATGGCTAAGCTAACTGACCTCTTACAATAAATTCACATTCAAAATATATCTAAGAAACTGAATTATTTGCTTTCTAACCAAGATTTAGATGAGAGGGAGGTACCACTCAAGTCTGCTCAGTAATCACGAAGCTAAAGCTAGCAAACTGGTTGAGTTTTGAAGCTAAAGGTAAATATTTAGGCCATATAGGCCAAGGTAAATATTTTCCGGTGGTGACTTATATGTAGAGGACTTGTGTGGTATTTTGGAAAACACACTTAATTACTTTCTTACAAAGAGTTTGATAAGAAGATTAATAGCATGCACGTCTGTGCTGTAATCATGAAGCTACAGCTAGCAGTTCTTTATGCTAGGCTAAGCTAACTTGCAGCTGGTTATGACCATGCAGAAGGACACATGAGTGGTACCAGTCTTCTCATCTAACCAGCAGCAGAAAAGAAAGTTCGTTTATTTCCCAAACATCCCTCTGTTGCTTTACTTTTGGGCTTTTGAAACTTAACCAATAACATTGAAGTCGCAGGACTGTCTCCTCTAGTTAAATGCTCCCATTGCAGGAACTGTCTTTGGCTTGTGTTTATCAGTAGTTCAATACAGTCGTAAAAAACTTCAGGAGCGTGCAGATGTACCAAACACACTCTATGTTGACTCTATGAGGGATTGAGTCTATGAGTTCACTAACGGGGGAAAAAAGCACCTTTTGTCGGTCTTCAGATGAGCAGAGCAGACAAAGAAGGCAGTTGTCTGAGTACACGCCGATTAATAGTGAAGGAAAAGCCATGTGGCCTTTTTATACAGTATGTCTTCGCATGAGGGTTTTAGGGGTGAGCAGGGCAACATTAACACATGCATGCTTCATGTGCTACCACCTGGACCACATTTTTGTACTGTAACCTGTATTCTTGAAATCCTCTCCCGTTAATGGCTACTTTGTCTCTTTTGTTGGACCATTTGAAAGTTGACAAATTGTCAAAAAATAATGGATTTTTTTTATATAAGTTTTTTGTTTTTGTTTTATATACAGAAAATGTGAAAGCTGTTGGTAATATTCCCTATAAAGACAATGAACACCTGGCTGTGAAGTGTATTGTTATCCATAGCCAGGGCATGGACGGTGTACTGAAAGATGATTCATGACAAAGTCTCGGTAATTGTGTGGATGTGTCTGGAAACTGGCTACACCTTTGTTATTATCCTTGTCACTGGACTCAGCTTAAGCTTAGCACACGACGTGGCAACCAGGAAGAAATGGAAGTCTGCAGCCCTGTGCGATACACCCATCTCCGTCACAGCACCATCAGAGGGTGGAGGACTTTGATGATATAGTACACTCATGACGTATGTGAATACTAATGTAAAAACGCAGAAGCACATTCTGTCTTTTTATTATTATAATGGAAAAATTCATGATTTCTTGTCATAATACCAGTTAATATTTTACAGTGATTTAAAGAAGTGAAAGATAAAACTTTTTTGTAAGATTCTGTATTTTTAAAAATACTTAGCTGTTTTATACAAACACCTTTCGTTGGAGAGTCGGGGTTGACTACACTTGGGAATTTTCAGACCCTTTCGTCTCTTGGACATTTGGATAAATTTGTTTGTACTTGTGGTTTGAGCCTCACATACTCTGTCTGTATTATTTTCTCTTAAAAGTATTTATTTTAAGGAGCCATCATGTGAGTTTGCACAGATGGTGCAAATGTTTTAATATGTTGATTGATGAGTGCTTGTCAATTTCTTAATTGAAATAAAATTCCATATATTATAGTTGCTTTACCAAGAGATATTTTGTGCAGCACAGACTCTGAAGCAGCCTGTACTCACTTTTTTTAATCTTCTGACTTTTTAATAACAAAACCATGAATTCAAACAGCACTGACAGCATTTGTAAATCTGACCTGGGAAAAAAATTACAAACCACGCTGCATATATGTGTGTTTCAGGGGTTTGCTTTTAAAAAGTGGTAAAAGTCAAAGCAGCACAGTGTAAGACAACTTAAAGCTTCATCCCCATAATAGGTCAAGTTCCATAAAGGCTGGATCCTAAACTTCCAATGGTGTATTTTGCAAGTAATTTGTTAGATCCTCCCTGCCTGATAAATGAAGATCTTTCCATTTCCACTCTCCAAAAGATTTGAATCTGAACTGTTCTCAGTACAGTTTGCTGTAACTTTCTTCATCAACAGCCCCAAGCAATTTAAAAGTCCTGTTGGCATTTAATATGAATCAATGCATAACTTGGCAGGCTAACATTGGTTAAAATCATCTAGCACAGTGCTGATTTGTTTGGACAGTCAACGGATAAAACAGGAGAAAATGACCTGATGATACTGAGCAAAACTTTGCTACATCCCAACCTTGTATCCAAGTCAAGTCTCTGTTACAACAAGCTCTGCAAGAAGACCCAAAGTTAAAGTTAGTTGACTTATACTTAAAGGAAAGGAACCATCTTAAACATTTACCTCTCTCAACTAAACATTTACATCAGCTCAGAGACGTAGAGTATCTGAGTTATTTGTTTGTTTGCCTTCCTTAAAAGTTGACTCAGGGGAAATTCTTGTCTCCTGTGCTGCCCTCTCCACTCATTATACTCAGATGTGTTGCGTGCAGAGGGTTTGTGCTGTTTAGTGAATATTTAAAGTGAAAAAACAGGCATTGTTTCCAACTTGGACAATCCACAGTAGCCAGTTTTATTTCCATTTCAACACCTACTCAGTGATCTAGGTTAGAGGTGAAAGCAGTTTCTGTCCAGCCTCTTCTGTAGCCTTTGCTTCAACGCTGCCCGAGATGGAGAAAAGCAAAAGAGTAGAGGAAAGGGGGCAGAGGAAGTGAGGCAGACACCAGCTCTGCTTTGAAGCGATGCCAGGAGTTTGCATTAGCTTGCAGTTTGGATAATGTTTAGTGCAGAAGGATTTAGGGGAGAGGAAAATGAGCTTTCACTGAGAGGTCCCTCAGGAGGACAGTCCTGCTTTTCACTTACTGTACAATAGTCGGCCAAAGCCTTTCCAAAATGTATAATCTTGACTCTCTCAGTCTATTTGTTTCTCTTTAGAATGAGGACAGCATCTGTTTTAGGAATAGAGCTTGACTTTTCTTTGCTTCTGTCCAACCTTTTTTAGGATATTGCCAATATCCTTGAAAAAAAATGCTGCATGAGTGAACTTATTTTTCATTCAGGATGGCTGTTTTTAAGTTTGGCCTCAGTGAGAGGGATCATTCATTAATTTCAGGGAGGGGTGCTCTGGTATGGACAGTCCCCTTGGTCTCTCCTCTAACAAATACATAAAGTTCATAGCTAAAGTTGGAGAGACTTCCTGACAGCCTCAGACTTTCCTGGCACGTGGTGAACAACCAACATCCCTGTGCTGCTTCAGGGCGACGCAGAGTGAAAATAGTAACAGCTAATTACATGTTAGCAAGCTCCATGTTTCCCATACGGAGCGCAGTCACGTGCAGCTCTGTGTACAGTGCTGCCCTTTGGCTTTGCTTTGTTTCAAATGACCCTCCACTCGCTCAGTGAATGATTTGCAGGTACAGCCACGTTTTCATACACACCGCGCACACATCAGTGCCATTCCTGCTTGGTGAGTTCACGCAACCTTTGGTCAACGTATGCTGAAAGTCAGATGCCAGCTGGGTAAAAAGAAGGGGAGGAGGAGAGGGTGGGGAAGGCGGAGAAAGGCCCAGCCCATGAGGCTTTCCTCTGCCATAAAAAAATAACACATCAAAGAGCAGTTGTGGTTTGTGAAGCGGTGCCATGCTGTCGTCCCTCATACTAAGGTTAAACAATTCTGCCTCACACAGCAGGAACTGAACGGGGGTGGTACGAGTGTGTGTGAGCGAGCTGTTGAATGTGTGTCCCACAGCAGAGAAAAACTCTCAGGAGTGCTCACTGCCTTGGCATTGACCTTAGAAACAAAAATGCCTTTACCTCACGTCCTGATCCACTGAGGCACACTGTGAGAAGTGGTCGAAAGTTCTGGGAAAACCATTTTCATATTAAAATATGTAACATGAC
>JAPZDT010000023.1:17717320-17727739 GCA_029814675.1 Acanthurus coeruleus | reverse complement strand
GTGTGTGTGTGTGTGTGTGTGTGTGTGTGTGTGTCGGAGGAGGGGTATAAAAACATTGTTAAGACAAGAATAGGTAGGACTTTGCTGTTGAACCTCTGTATGTGCAGATTTATTGAATAAAGACCCGCTTTGGCTGCCTCTGCTACATCTCGTCATCTGTTCTATTTCTCTCCACAACACAGTTAAGTCTTGTAATTCAGTAGTTGTGAAGCAAACTTTGTAGCAAATTTACACACAGTATTGATTCACTGTGGCCTAATCAGTCCTTTCAAACATCTTGGAGTGGATTTGCTTTGGATGGTGCTCCTGCGTGTGGATTTTCAGTTCTCCTTATAATGTGGATTCATTAAATGGCCCACAAACGACCAGCTTTGTAGCTTCAGGTTACTTAAGCATCTCTCCATCTGTCTTCCTCCTTTGTTTTTCAAAAGCACCAGTTTTCTCTGTGCTCACTTCTTCTGTCATCTAACAACACAGGTTTCTAATAACACAGAGGTTAGGCTGATCAGCACTAATTGATCAGCACAAGGCACTGTTAATACGCACAGTGTCTTAAATTCCCCTCTGTGTTAAGTATGCTGAATTATATTATTTAAAAAGTTTAGTAATTACCTCATGGAGTAGATGTACTACGTAGTAGTTTGACATGAGTCTCTGTTAGTTTTTTAGACTGTGCACATGAACATATGAGATAAAATTGTCCTTTACAAGGGATTTGTGTGGCACATCCATTAAAGCCTCTATGGTAAAACAAGACTTACAACTGCTCGTTTTTTTGTGATATACATGTAACAAGAATGTATAGAACAAATTGGACAAAAACAGATGTTTATTACATTTGCCTGTAAATCCAGTTGTAGATATGGTTTGCTTTTTTGTCCAATTAGCAAAAAAGCAATTACAGCTGTATTGCTTTGGAGATTGAAGAATAGTGACACATTCAATCAACTCAGCCACATTTTGTGGGACTTTTAGTTTCGAATTTTCTATAAAGCCCCAGACAACCAACATCTACATCAAATACGACCACGCTGCAAATACTGCTGCAAAAACTACCACTTATTTTCTAAATAAACTAAAATCACTTCAGTAACTCTCCAGATCAGTGATGAAAGTAATCTTTCTCTTTTATTTATCATTGAACCAGGACATAGAAGAACTGAGAATTTGGGCAAGACTTTTTGTAATGTAACTTCCTCTGACTGAGAACATGTCTGATAATCAGGTGCAAATGGCACTGCTGTCCTGAGCTTTGGTCTTTTGGTTTTGGTAGAGGAGAGGAAGAGGAGAAGATGAAGGATTTTGGTGAAAAAACTGCAAACCACAGCAAAGGCTGACAGGCTTTTCCCAAAACCTGAGCCAAGAGCTGAAGAAAAGTAAAAATTTGATTTTACAAACTTGTCAAATTTTCAAATCCTGCTCAGCTGCATCCTGTTAAGCTCTACAGGTTGAAGGAACTTCAACCTTCAGTCCGTCCAGTCATTCAGAGGCAAAATAATAACCACCAGGACTGTACAGGACAGACAATTTTCTCACTGATGGGTTCTGTAAACAGGGGCAAACTGAAGCCAACATCGTGAGACATATTGCTAAAACTAGGGAGACAGAAGCTCACTGACAGCCCCACACAGACCAACAGCCAACTTGGCTTTGCGTGTCGGGGCATTAAAAATTATGTTGCATACAGTTGGTACTCAGTTAATCAGGTGTTTGCTTTGTTGACTGCACATCAGATAATGTGTCATAGAAAATGGCCAGAAAATTGTTGGTGTGCTATGAAGGCTCTGTACAAAGAGTGTTTGTCGTCCTCATGTTGGCAAAATCACCTTTATGCAGTCTAGAAAGAGGGCAGCAGAGAGAGAGAGAGAGAGAGAGAGAGAGAGAGAGGGCCATGTCTGCATGACCCTTTCACACAACACTGCTTATTGATTGATGCCAGTACCAGGGCTAAACCCTCTTCCAAGGACAAGTGGCTTCACACACCCATCAACAGACACACACGCACACACATACACACACAAGTCTCTCCAGCTTTTGCTTTGAACAGGTCTCTAAAGTACACTATGCTCGCCTTTGTGTTTGATGACAAATTCAGTACAGGAGCAGCTGCAAACACAAAGTCTCCCTACATGCTGTCAGATGGTTCACCAAAGTCAGAGCCCGCTGCTGCTGAAGAAGGCCTGTCTCCAAGTATTTTATGGGAACTTCAAATGCAAAAATCACATGGTTAAGTACATGTACCACGTAAACGGTTTGGTTTCAATTAAATGAACTTTTGATGCTGTAACATACAAATATAATTTTTGGCAGAAATAGACTTTTAACTTTGTTGGAATAGTCTGGGGCCGACCCATCCTGTTTAAACATGACAATAGCTCTATACAGTCAAGACTGCTCGCAAATTATCTTCAAGGTTATAAAATTAATTGGTAAAAACAGGCCATTTTTCCAAACATCATCTTTTCTGATGCTCTTATTGCCTAATGGGAGCAATTTACATCAAACAGATTCCAAAATCTTATGAAAAGCCTTCAGTAAAGAGTTAAGGTTGTTGTAACAGCATAATGAAACCTGTGGTTTGTAGGATGGAATATCCAAAAATCCCATTTGGGTGTCTACATACTTTGTTTAAATGCTCGCATAATGCTGTGTAGTTGCCATTAAAAAACAAACACATAGCCTGCTTCAGTACACAAGTGTTGTTCTGTCAAAGGAGCTGATGAATGAGCACTCGTGTTTATGGGAGACATGACTGAGGTACACAAATACAGTGCAAATCAATGATTCCCAAAAGCAACAATAATAAACCAAGAATTAAGTTGGCCAACAGACTTTAAAGCTCTGCAAAATGCTGAGCTACAGCTACTGGAAAACAGTTTCTGACAGGTAAAATAACAGCCTTTTTTCTCAGCACACTGCATTATACACTACATGAATCTCTGTTGTCAAGCAACATTTATTCCCAGCTGAAAATTTATACACAATGGACATAATCACTTATAAAGAGGACCTTGACTCCTCTGTGTGTGTGTATGTGCGTGCGCGTGCGTGTGCGTGTGTGTGTGTGTGTGTGAGAGATAGAGAGAGATTGAGTGTGTTTAACTTCATTCCTTTATAAATTTTTTTCCATCTCACACTCTTCTCCTTTTGCTCCGTCTTTCTCCTCTGTCATCTCTTACAAATGGGAGGATTTTTGTCATTGTACCTGTGCTTCTGTGTAAACATCCTCATCAATCTGCATGACCAATCCCAGATAAGCAACTGTCTGCTCAGCACATCCACTTGAATGCCTGAAGGCTTGTTTGGATTGTACACATGCAAATACACAAAAAGCAGCCCCTGCTCTAGGCTGTGTGAATACATCAATGGCGGGAGTGATGGGTAGAGTTATGAGGTTATGGGTGGAGGCTGTGGGGCAGCCGGTGGCAGGGGACGAGAGGGGCAGTGGAGGGACAGACTGCCACCAAGCAGCTGTTAGGCTCTGCCGGGCTGCCGTGTGTTATTTATTGCAGCACTGGTAAGAATCTCAGCATGGTGTCTGCAAAATGGGTCAGCATTATCTACCTCCCTCCTTTGCTTCTTCCCTCAGTCACTATCTCATACTCCTCATCATTTAGCCCCTTTACTAACACTGACTCTGTATGACATCTGTTTCACCACACATCTCACATCTTGTTCTGTTACCCTTTTTTCTTTGCTCATCTCTTCCCATGAAGCCTCTTTTGTCTTCTCAAACCTGGCCCTCTTTCTTCACGCCAACCTAATTCCTTTTATTATCATTCCAATCCCTCTACTCCTGGCTGTCCCCTGATCATCCCCTGATCATTGGTGCATCTCTGCAGTTTTTCCCCACGTAGCCTGGGCAAGAGAGCGAGGGAGAGAGTGCAGAAAATGGGTGGAGGTAGCCGATAAACAGCAGGCATGGACTACTGCAGCTCAGACACCCAATGAGCTTCATTAGCAGCCTTCCACTGTGATTCAGGAATCACATTAAAAATAATAAATGCGCAGTGCTAACAGGAGGGTACACACTAGTATGCACAGCTTCACACTCACACACACTGAAGTACGCACAAATACAAACAAGCCCCATGCTCAAAGGCTTTTCAACAAACTCAAGTTCATGGACTCACAATTAAATCCCTGTGCTGTGGAAGAATATGCTCAAACATGTTCTCAATTCTCTCCCCTGACTTTGCGAATTCTCCTCAGAGCACCATCAGGCCACAAGGCTATGAGGATGTAGCCTGCTGAGTCATCAAGGTTTCTCTGAAACGCGTTCGGTTTTGGACCCTCAAGGCTTGAGAGCTGCCAGCTTCCCACAATTGTGAAGAGCAGCGCTGATGATTTGCAATCCCCTCTCCGGCTGGCCTAGAGCATTAATCAGAATCTCAATCCCAGGAGCCCCTGGGGCATGGGCGGGGCACCAGCCTATTCCCACAGCCAGCTTCCTAGGATATGCCTGGATCAAATGAAAGTGAGCACCTGTGTGACTTGCACCCACTACTCAGAGGGAGGAATTATTGAAATCTATGCCAGCAACTCTCCTCTAATCTTTCTTTCCTATTCATCCTCATTTGAAGAGAACAGGTTCAATCTTTGCAGTAATTCAAATAGTTCGCAAACACAGTCAATCCATCTCCAACAACAACAAAAACAGTAAATCCCACTGCTACTAAACAAGCTGCATTTAAACACTTTTTCTCAACCTTTCATGTTTCTGGACTGAGTTGGGGAAAAAAAGAAGAAAACACATTGAATCTAGGCCATGCAAAGTCTGAATGTTTCATATTCTGCTTTTGGAAAACACACATGCGCGCACATACCCAGCAGTGTGGATATGATAAAGAAAATTAAGACACTCCAGCAAATCTTGCAGCTGTTTGTTTTTCAGATCCTCCTTCCTCTGCCTCTTCCTTTATTTTCCCATCCAAGGTTCCTCCTTCCTCCCTCTTCCAACCCTTCCCCCTCAGACAATACAGAACACGTGCTTGCCGTGCAGAGAGAATAGCTTTTGGAAGGATTGCAACCAATTAAAGGGAATGGTGCTGCACTTTGAAGAACTGCTGCACACAAGACAAAGCGGTATGTTTGTAATCTAGCCCAGTGTCTCCTCGCAGGTCCATGCTCATCAATCCTGGTTGCAGCAGGTGGCAAAGGGGCAGGGAAGAGAAGAAGCGGCGCTTTGCACCAGGGTCACTTCATCATCACCCCGCGCCAGCCTACCACTGCATCTCGCACCCCTATTGCCTCATTCACACGGCGCTATAAATGTCAGTGGTGCCAAGCCCACTCTACTGTCCATGCCCATATACTGTGAATCAACCCCCTGGGACTTGATTCATGTATTTGTCCTTCTCTGTCCACTCTTCTGCTACCCCAGAGAGCGCAGGGCTGCACTTTGCTGCATGATGGACATCAGTCATGGAGGCTCGCTCATCGTCCTGCAACACTGCGAGTATGTTAATGGTGGCAGGTGTTTCAGGTACTGAGACTTAAGACAAATAATCAAAATGACTATTCAATTCAGCCTCAGTTCATCAGGAAATAACCCCGATTCTCTCCGAATTCTGAGGACAAAGTGTAAATCATCAGCATTGTTATAACTTTGCACAAGCGAACACTGCTTCATGCCCTGTGGCATAAACATGTAACATCAGCTGGTCCTGCCTGCCCCTGGTGTGGATAATAGCTCTCCAAACAGCAGACCTGCAGGGCTGTGAAACACTAAATGAAGCTCAGTGAAACAGTGATAGAAGGCTGTACCCTGTAAAGACATGCTAGCCATGTGGCACATGTCCCATTGGACCACTGCTCATCTTCTCTCTGACATTTCCTTACTGCACGCCTGTGTCCCTTCCCAATATCTATAGAGGAAATTTCTTGCCCATCTGTCTTTTTTTTTTTCATTCCCCGCAAGGTCAATGGGTATTTCTGTGCCTCTGTTTCTTGCTTGTATCTATTTTCTTTGCTCCCCTACAGAAAGAAGTTCACTGTTATTTATGGTCTTCACTCATTATCACTTATTATCACTAAACCGTGCTGAAACAAGTAGTCGTCATTTTTTGAGTGAAACCTTGGCAATCTGTTTAACAGTTTTAATGTATAATATGTGACTTTTCCACTTCAAAATAAAATTGCATCACTTAATGTTTTGGACCATTGATCTACTAAAACAAACATGGAGAATTTTTTCACTTCCTCACTATAGTTTGTTTACATTTCTATTGTAACTATGACATTTTATAGACAAAATAATTAGTAAGTAAGTATGTGGGCAGATTAGTCAGTACTGATAAATCTGTTAGTTGCAGTCATTATTAAAAGACACACTTTGACTGCACACAATTAAACACACACCTACAAATGCACACATGCTCAC
The DNA here is from genome assembly GCA_029814675.1 of Acanthurus coeruleus. Taxonomy (NCBI): domain Eukaryota; kingdom Metazoa; phylum Chordata; class Actinopteri; order Acanthuriformes; family Acanthuridae; genus Acanthurus; species Acanthurus coeruleus. The sequence continues at coordinate 17,721,357 of JAPZDT010000023.1, read as the reverse complement.
TTTCTTAGAGAGATGTGTTAAACCCTCTACTTATATATTTCTGTTAGGTCCACTGAGACATTGTATATGATGTCTGACGATTGTATACAAATAAAGTTCACTTGACTTATTCTCCAGGTGGAGTTCCTCTCACCAGTTCTACGGCTGAATAACTAACATTGATTTCTCTCCGTCTCGTGTCTATTCATATGGATGCCTGTGTGCATGATCACATTTGCCTTCCTTGTCTAGCATTATACCCACTCCAAAATGAATGCTTGCTTATGCAGAAGCCACCTTATTGGCTAATTGACTTAATGTCATTATGTAATGTGTTGCTATGTGTTATGCAAACTCTGCTGTCAGCCTGCAACAGTCTTTGCTAACAGTGACAGGTACAGAATGACACAGAAAAAAAAATGTGAGACCAGGTTCCCACCACCTCTCTTATTATCGCCTCCATGGACTGCATAAGCAGCCATCTTGGACCAGCCAGACAATGGACACATTGCAAACTGAAGGCTGAAGGGAGTTAGAGAAGCTTTAGAGTCAAACAGGAGCTGCATTTCTTTTTGTCGCTACCATGGACAGCTCCAAGGAAGATTTGAGGCCCCATTCTTTCATAGCGCTGGATAAGAATTGCAATGCTTCAGTCTCTATTTCAGTGAGTCAGTCTTGAAAAAAGAATATGCGTACGACAGAAATATGAGTGTATGAGGAGCCTAAACCAGCTGTGGCCTGAATGTGTCAGGTTCAAACGTCACTTTGCGTACTGAGTAAGGGATAGAGCATAAGCAGGGAAAGCGCACAGAAGCTTTATGGGGGTGCCATCAGCCTTAATGGAGTCTGAGAGGCAGCTATGTACACCACGTCCTCTCGGATTGTTCTAGCCCCTTTTCTCTTCCTATCTCCCCCCTTTTCTCCTCCATCCCTCAGTTTCCTAAACACACATTTCAAAGCTATTAGAAAATGTCAGCTGGAGCAAGCACACAGAGTAACACTTGGGCGTATGGGTATTGACTTGACACCCATATTGCAGGACACTTTACTACTATTATCCACGCTGTCACATCTAGAGTAATTTCATTCTTATATTCATGGTAAAAACATGTTTCCTCCTTTAAGCAGATCAGTTCTCAGACCCCTGTTTTACATCTGCTCACATCTCCTGAATTGTAAACAAATAAGGCCTTTGCCCAGTGTCATGTCACTGCGTGTTTCAGCATTGTTTTTCATTTTGTCATTATGTTTCATTGGTCACTGTTTCCAGAGGCCAACAGCAGCTTGACCTATAATCCACTACTGTATTTTTCTGAAATGGCCCCTTGTTTTTCCTGACTCACCCATCCTGTGCCTCTTGTCACACTCTCTCACCCTTTATAGCTTTATCTGTCCTTTAAACACACATAACACACACATATATGCCCTAACAGATACCATTACCATCACCATGACGACCATCACACACATACACACTCAGACATCGTCTTTTTCCAAATGACGCTAAGAAAATGCACATTTTTAATAGGGCACACTACAGCCGTTATCTTCATGTTGCATTTCTCTCATCTCATTAGCATATCTCTTTCTCTGCCCACGTGAAGGAAAGAGAAGAAGAATTCAGGCTGCGTATTGTTTGGTGCCCTTGATGAGGCTTGCCGCCATAAATGAAAAATAAACATGTCTGTCTGGCTTCCTTCATGCAGTTCTGACATAAACAACGAAAGCCCCATGGAGAAAGGGAGAAAAGGAAAATTAGCTCCTCTTGACATGATTGTGGCAGTTGAACCGTGGTTTCACGTTCCCCTTCTGTCGCACAAAGAGACAGTTGTCTGAAGATCATGTATGGTATACAGCTCTGTCCTTTGCACTAAAACACGGAGGAATGCATGACGAATGCCACTGCTCAACATAATCACAGACAAAAGGCAGACTCTGTCTGAACACCAGGTGGAAAACATGCAGTCAGTTGGAAAACACGCCACTGTTGGCTGGGAGACATTTCATGACTGCAAACTGTGAAATTAACAATAGAAAATAAAAACAAATACAGCATGAATGAAGGATTTTATGTGTCTCCACTGTTGTCCCGTGCCAGCAAATTGGCAGTGAGCAGAGCAGATGAGACTGGGTTGATGTGCCAGCAGGTGAAGTCTGAGGAACATAAGGACCAGGATCAATGCTAAATGTATAAATGTATATATTCCTTTAGCGCTTAACAAGGACTTGTCTGCAACAGACAGCTCTCTCTTTGATACACACACAGCAGAAGCTAACGTGACTAGCTTATTGGGCTACTGCTGCGCCACTCTTTGAACAACACACTGGACATGCATTTAATTTAAGCTCTGAAGCTCGGCATGGCTTTCTTCCTGGAGCAGAAGGGCCGAGTTCAGAGAGACAGGAAGATGAGTCGCCGAGAACAGACCGGACCACACCAAAGAACTTCCAAACAAAAACGGCTGATTGAATAATATTGAATAGTATTTCTTAGATATATTCTGAGTCCCCAGTGCTGACATTTATACATCAGAAAACAGAAGAACAGCACAGTGCTCAGATTACTGTTGTTTTATTCATCATATACCTGATTCCTTGTAGACATGTGAAAGTGTTTGACAGAAACGGGGTAAAGTAAAAGTTGAAAAGGGACTGTAACAGCTTCAAAGAGAATGTGATTATTTTACTGACAAAATATCATTATTACTTAACATTTCCCAAACACATATTAAAACTTACTTCAACTATATAAATCTTTACATTCTTCGCATGTCTTTTTCAACCAAAATACAAAGAAACTAGGCTCAATATTCATTCCTTCACAGCTTGCCAACAAATACAAAGGATCATGCTAAAATACAAAATGTAGTTACAGCTCACAGGTTGCCTGTGAAGTGAAAATATTCTAGCCTGCAGCTGCAGTAGTGTCTGGGAAGCACGGACCGGTTAATCACAGCATGCTCCAAACAAATGGCTGCGATGGGTCAGACAGTTTACCTGTGTGAGTTTATACACCAGATCAGACACTTTAAACAAAAAGGGACATTATCACAGCTGGCCAGAGGAAATTACAGCCATTGTGGAATCCAAAAACACAGTTATTAAAAGCCCCCCTCTTTAGCAACACTTGTATCTTTGCTGTGTGGATATCACTCCTAATGCTTTATAATTGTGATTGTGTATTATCTGGCTATTTTCACATCACACGGAGATCACAGGGAAAGAAAAGGAGAATATTAAAAAAAACTAGACTGAAACAGGAGGTATGCATGTTTTATCTAGTGTCTGACCTTAAGCAGATATGACTTATTACTGCACACAGCATTGTATGTTGCACAATCGGGACAATGCACATGAACAGATGTCAGTGAGGGGCTGATGCAACGGTGAAAAATAGAAAAGATTACACATTAGATGTTCATGTGTCTAGATTTGTGAAAACACATTAGATGTTCATGTGTCTAGATTTGTGAATTAGAGTGCATCACCCTATGAGGAGGCTGCAGGGGCAAAAGTAAAGGAGGAGCCAGGATATGGCTGGCAGATGTGCTGTGCAGCAGGAACACAGGTGCAGGCCAGTTTAATGAGCAAAGGGAGGCCATGTGGACTAAACTTCCTCATCTGTTGCCATCACACCTATGATGAGTCCATTTTGGGGTCAGTTCCGCTCCGTTTACCCCCCTCCAGGACAAAACCAGATTCCAAGCCCAGCCATATGGAGCCCAAGGTGGGATAGTGGACTCTCTTGGCACTGACTTGTTAGAAATGGATCACTGATGGGCGGTGCTTACCTGTGCTTATTTGGCATGCTAGAAACAGATCTATCTGTGGAACATGGATATCAGGGGAACTGATGATTTGAAAGGAGCTAAATACTGTATTTATTTAAAATAAATGGTAGCAAGAATATTCATCATAACTGGGTGTTAAAATACAGTGTGAAATTTATGATGAATGGATCTTAAAGTAGCGGCAAGCTAACACTGTCGGCTGTTATTATGTAATCTTACATTGACAGGCCTCCTTCTTGTTTAGAAATACACTTAAGACATAGTGGG
>JAPZDT010000023.1:16777034-16787302 GCA_029814675.1 Acanthurus coeruleus | reverse complement strand
AGTGATAGATTAATTAGGTTGTTATAGAGTGTTTTGTCAAGGAGAGGATCCAAAGAAAATATTAACACTGATCCTAACAAATTTTAGTTAGAACATATTTCCAGAATTTTTAACAGGTCTTCTGACAACAGGTACAAATAAAAAAAAAAGCAGTGTACTACATGGTAAGAGAAAGACTAACCTTTTCTTGATGATGGAACCTTGTTTTCTAATCCAGTAGGCCAGAAATGACGAATGCCCCTGCACCTTCTTTAAAACACAAGCCAACTGCAATATTAGCATGTTGTCTATATGATAATATAACATGCTGTAAAGTAACTTTAAAGTATCATCACAAGAAATGATGACTGTTTAAAGAAAGGAGAGATATCACTTCTGGCTAATTATGTGGAAAACAGGCAAAAAATCTTTTAATAAAACAACTAGGAATAAAAAAAGGGAACATTTTCAATTTTTTTTGAATAAAATTAGTACGATAATATTTATTGGTGTAATACATGTTTCTATTATTAAGAAACCTAATATTAAAGGTGTTAATCTAGTTCAAACTTTAATATTACCGTGGAATACTAATCGTCACATAACAATTATGCAAATGGAAGACACTTAAATTATCATTGAAACACATAATTGCTATATTTCTGCTTACTGTTAAGATGCATAATTGAGTGGCAATGAAGGACACACATGCGCATGCATATACACAGCATGCGTACATCACCTGAACCTGCTGCTTTTCTCGGCTTTGAAGAGTTATATATTGAGTTTCAGCTCATTTTTCTTAACTGTCCAGCCCACAAAATTTACATTTATTATTATCATCAGTAAATATTGAACTTTTTTTTTCAGAGCTGTATTACGACAGAGGAAACCATCATGAGTTTGTGTCTCTGGTGAAAGATCTTGCCAGACCGGGTGAAATAACTCAGTCGCAGACCTTTGACTTTGAGTTCACTCATGTTGAAAAACCTTATGAGTCCTACACAGGCCAGAATGTCAAGCTTAGGTAAGTTTGATCATTTGCTGAACTTGTAGCAGGCAGTGAAAGTACTGTAGACAGTAAAATGAATGACTAAAAGTGTCACTCATTTACCCGTCTGTCATACTGTCTACATTTACTTCCGAGTATAAATGTTGTGTAAGATGTGATAATGTGGAAACAACATTGTGTTCAGTGTCATTATTTTTTCCATATGCAGATATTTTCTTCGTGCCACGGTGATCAGAAGACTAAATGACATCAGTAAAGAGATGGACATTGTGGTCCACACACTGAGCACTTACCCCGAACTCAACTCCTCCATCAAAATGGAAGTTGGAATTGAGGATTGTCTCCACATTGAGTTTGAGTACAACAAATCCAAGTAAGACTTGAAGAGCCGCAAAGTACCATTATTTTCTGTTATTAATCAGTCTGAAGACCTGAATGTCTCTGATCGTTTTATTTATTGAAAATTGAAAGTCAGGCTATGGTGAAAAACTGCAGCGTCACGGAGTGTGAGATGAGGTCTCCTGTTGGCTTGTTTTAAACACAAAAATCTAAATATTGTTATCATTACAGTGGTATAAAACAGAGAAGATCAACAACACCTCACAATGTTTATTTGTTTTAGCTCGACAAGTTATTTAACGGTTAATTATCAAGACTGTTGCCAACTGATTGTCTCTTAATCAACCAGTCATTCATAAACCAATTTATCAATCCAGTGTTTAAGACATAAATTGCTATCATTTAATTTACAGTTTGTAAAACTAAACATACAAGTATTAAATATAATTTTCTAAACTGAAGAGCCTTTAAGGAACTTAAAAAGCTGAAGCTTGTGCTTTTTTATATTTGGCCACTTTTGCTTTAACAACAATCAGTTATCAGAGTAGCTGGTAATTAATTAATCAAATATTTCAGCTGTAAGCATCAATACTCCAGATAAAATGTTTGTTTTTGCTTTTCTGTCTGTGCTCAGTTATCAAACCATATGTTTTTTACAGCCTTTGCTCTCTCCATTCATGTTCTGACAGGTACCATCTGAAAGATGTTATTGTGGGAAAAATCTACTTCCTGCTGGTGAGGATTAAGATTAAGCACATGGAGATTGACATCATCAAACGTGAGACAACAGGCACCGGCCCGAGCGTGTACCATGAAAATGACACTATCGCAAAGTATGAGATCATGGACGGAGCTCCAGTCAGAGGTAAACAACTACACTTATTTATAATATCGGTCAGTTGTTTAAATCATAAAGCATCTCCTCTTTCAGTTCAGATCAATATTATTCAATCTTTCATGTATCAGGAGAGTCCATTCCCATCCGGCTATTTCTGGCTGGTTATGATTTGACTCCCACCATGAGAGACATCAACAAGAAGTTTTCTGTGCGCTACTACCTGAACCTGGTGCTGATCGACGAGGAAGAGAGACGTTACTTCAAACAACAGGTAAAAGTCAAACTAGCTGCAGAGTGTTTACTTTATTATAATAATCTGATCTTATTGTCTCTACTCGGTGCAGTAAGTATGGAAACATCTTTGTATGTTTAACAAAAGGCCCTAATACTGCAAAAACATAATAACTGGACCTTGTGTAATAGGACTAATGATTATTTAAATGACCAATTAATCTGCCAATTACTAATTTAACTCCAATCTTTTGATCCATAAATTGTCAGAAATGTTGAAAAATGCTTATGAAAGTGACATCTACCAATTGCTTTGTTTGTCCACCCAACAGCCCAAAACCCAAAGACTCTATTTACTATCAGAAAAAAAAAAGAAAAGCAGCAAATTCTCGCATGGAACCAGGATATGCCTTTCTTGGTCATTTGTGATGGGAAAGGATTAGATTTATACACACTCACATTAAAATCTGCATAACTGTCAACCTCCAGACATTGTAGCCTTAATCAGCAGACCAAACCTAATCAGGGTATCTGTGTATCTTCCAAGTTACATTCCTGATTTTGCATGTGGGCAAAAACCTACGATAGGAAAATGTTTCTGAGTGGCAGAGCCTGTAACCGTAGTAATTACCTCTCACCATTACCTGGCTGTGTAAGAGGAAAGAGGATGAGCCTGTCTGCGTGCTGTCACTGTTGTCTGTTTATACTGTGGTCAGTCACAAATTTGTTTGTCACTGTGTGAGAAAGTGGACTTGTGGCATCAGAGCGTGTAAAAACGGTCAACTGCGTGAGTTTCAAGGTCATTTTGCAACAGTTGGCAGCCCTGCTGACAGTCGTCATCAGTCATCAGAGCAGCTCACAGACTGGAGCCGTGCTGTCTTGCCTCACACTGAACAGCACACTTGGGGTGTGTGTTCATTTTCAGACTCTGTAAAGTTTACGTCCCATCATGCACTGCTGTGTGTAGAACAACACACCAAAAAAACACAAAACACTTGTTTATATCAGCTTAAATGTTTATAAGGCCGCCTGCCAAAGAGGCTAGAAAAAGTGACTGTCTTACTGTCTCTGTCAGGTTTTTGCACAAATCCACTCTAGTTGTCAATAGCATGTTTAAGTTTCTTGCTGTTGGAAAGGGGGGCATATTGCAGGCCTTGGAGATGTTTTGCAGGCCATTAAAGCTGACTTTTTTTTTTTTTTTTAAAATTAGATCACTGACCAGAGCAACGTGATTACTGACGTGCTCTTCTCTCAGCTGTCATGTATAAGGAGTCAGTATGCAATGACGTTAACAGCCTTCCTTTTCTCCCCTCCTTCCCCCGGGCAGGAAATCACACTGTGGAGGAAAGGAGACGTGGTGAGGAAGAGCATGTCTCATCAGGCCGCCATTGCCTCCCAGAGGTTTGAAGGCTCAGCTGCTTCAGAGAGCGCGCTGGAGCAGGCTGCAAAGGAGGAGAGCGGGTAGAGCCGTGGCCCCCACCCCCAATCTCCTCTTTCAAGACTCATCTGCGTCTGTGTTGGAGTGTCGGAGGTACCTGTCAACTGTACAAAATGTGGTGAAGCAGCTGCCTGATTCATAGCCGCTGCTGCTGGGAGGAAGAAGGGAGAACGACATACAGAAATCCAGTATGAACAATGAAACAGTTTGCATGAGGCATTCGGTGACTTCAGGCTGCTGGTCTTGTCCTTCCTCATTTAATGCATTACCTTTTTTTTCTTTATGGGAATCAAACTCACCTGTCACCTGCCGCAGTGTCCACTGTGTAAAATCTCTCACTTGAAATTGGTGAATTTTTAAGCCCTGTTGTTGTTGGTTACGCTCTAATGCTTCTTTTTGGATAAATTAATTTCTAATCTCTTAACACATCAGAAATGTCATGAACTTTCAACAAAATGTATCTTCAACATTCCATCTTAAATGAATGCATTCCTAACAATGTTATTTTGTCAAGAAATCTGAGATAACTTTGCACTGCTGTGTATTGCTAAACACATTTTTTTTCTTTGTGTTTCCGTGTGTTTGCACAAAAAATAATGGAAACTGGAATCTTTTTCCTTTTTTTGAGAGCGAGGGCTTCAGTATTACCCCACACTCTTTTTTTTTTAAATTATCTGTAAATAGGGCCAGCTAAAACCTTTAATCCTGCTCCCTGGTGTCCAGCATGTGTACATTGAATATACAAGTACACAGTGCCACAAAATGACCTTTCACATGTTCAAATGCTTTACCTCAGCATTCCAGTATTGTTAGGAAAGGGTGTTGTATTAAGGTCTGATAGTATGAAGTCTTCTGTGTCCTCTTTATTAGAGACTTGAAAGTTGTGCCTATGTGTATCAAGCAAATGAAATCCTCCTGCCTCTAACATAATTTTAGTCTTTTAACCAGAGAAAAGTTACATTAGAACTATCTATCTTTTGCAAAATGCTAATCGATTCTTCCTTGTTCCCAAAAGTCGAAATAAATTGATGCCAAATGTTAAAAAAAATTGAGACTTGTTGTGTTGTGAAAATGAGTGGACACAAATTTGTGACAGACATGATGAACCTGAATAGATGGGATGGACAAAATAAAAAATGTCTAGTCAAAAGATTTTCAAACAACTGTACCACATTAACACTGCCACCTAAGTTTCTACAGAGGGCAAAGCTATGACCTGTCTCACTCTGCCTCTGATTGGCCAGTGCTTGCTGCCTTTGTTGGCCATGATGGTTAGGTTTGAGCTTGAGGAATGACAGTTTTTAGGGTATACAGGTGAGCCAATAAAAGGCAGAGTAGAGCTGGTCATGCCTTGCCTTGTGTCAGTGGTGTTGCCATGTCAGGTAACGTAGTCAATATTATTTTATATTATATATTTTATAATATCTTTATATTACATATATTTTATAGATGGTCCTCAGAGTATCAAAGAGACCAAAGTGACTGGTTCTTTATTTTAATTGGCCATTCATCAGTTGCAAAACTGCTGAATTGTGCTGAAAAAATTTGATTAGTTGGTCACTTCTGTTTTTATTCCTGTTTTAAGTGTCTCCAAGGGATCTTTCTGTATAATATTCATTAAATAATAAACCACAGTCAGTACAGAGCAAATATATTTGTTCAGACAGTGTGCAAAAAATGGCAGTGATAAAAATATTAAGATGAAAAGAGGTTGGGAAAACCTTGTATAGAAGTCATATTTTAGCAAAGAATTTGAGGCCACATAACTAATTCTGAACAAATGTAAGAATTCTGCCAAACGTCTTTTTTCTTCCTGCTCACCTCATCATCACTGGTCAGCCGTGGACCTCATGGAATTTTATGGAGTACAAAATGTGAAGTAATTAGTCCCTGGTGAAATTCACATTCAATGAGCGTCAGGCTTTTTTAAGAATGATCTCTTTTTATGCTTAGAAAAATGATAAGCTGACTAATTACAATGAAACAAGCTATCCTGAGGGCAAGCGGCAGCCCCTGTTAACATTACACAGTTCTGTGAATTATATATACAGCTGCTGTTGGTTATCCAGATCTCTGTCCATAGCTTGCTTTCTCTCAGTCAGAGGTACAGTCTAAAAACTGAATGTAAGCCACAATTTGACAAAAACATGTTTAATAACATTTATGAACAGGAAACAAACATGTCAGTACTGTAAAGCAAGTTATTTGTTTCATGATATCACTTGTTGAAAAGCATCATCAGGTCAGAATCCTCATAAAGGCTCCTCATCCTCCAAACCCAGAATAAAGTCAAACTCCTCTGCAGAGAAAAAAGCAGAACAGTTAGCTACATAGTAAAAGAAAACACAACTACATAGCTGCATTAGTAACCATAACATACTCTGCTGCCAGAATGACACCGTGGACTCACCAGTGGTTAGGGGCTGCACAGAGAGCCTGGCCCTTGTAAAGAGGGCCATGTCCTTCAGAGGCCCTCCACCTGCACGATGCTGCAGGTGGTACTTTTTCAGCTCAGACAGCGGAATAAAACGCTTCATCATTCTTTGGAACTGGACGTCGACCTGAGAGAGAAACAAATAAAAGTCAACCTTAACGCTTTCATGCTGGGTTATTATCATCAGTTGTAATAGTGACTCCTGGATAAGATCACCATGCTCCACTTGGGGTTGTCGCGTTTACTGGTTGCATCAAAATGGACATCTTTCTTGTCAAACTGAGTGTGGTCCACATATGCTTCCTTTACGATCTAGCAAAATTGAAATAAAGCTGAATGTCAGGTCTGTCTGCAGCTTTGCTGAATTATTACACTTTTATCAGCAGGAGAAAGTGGCTTACCTTCATGAGTCCTGCTATCCCAGGTTCCTTGCAGTTGCTGTGGTAGAAGAAAGCCAACTGACCATCTTTCATCTGCCTCATAAAGTTGCGTGCCTGCAGATATTTAAGAGGAACATTCCCACATGGAGAAAAGAAATGTACATAAGGCTGGTGAGAACAAGAAAAAAAACCTTTTCATTGTTGTATTGTGTTTATTTTGGGTATTTTCTTTATGGGAGTCAGGTTTTTGGCGCTACCTGATAGTTGCGGACACCATCCCAGCAACTAGTCTGATCAGGCAAAGCCTTCAGATCCTCGATCCCAAACTGCAGATTGAACAAGATGCATTAGAAGAGTGCAGCTCACTCACAAGACAAATGACTGTGCTGATGAGGCCGTCGCTGCTCTGTACCTTCACGTCGATCCCATTCTCAAAGCGGCTCTCAGGCTCAGACTTCATCAGCCAGTGACAGTACTGTGTTGGACCGGCCGATGCTGAACCTTTGTTTGTTTCTCCAGTCACTTTCCTTTTACTGCCAGCTGCTTTTTTTGCAGAAGTGACTGTTTCATCATCATCAACCTTGCCTGTGTTAATGCAATAACTCATCAACATTGCAACATGACATGCCAGACAAAAACTTTTACTCTGATTTCATCTGCTTACCTGAATAAGCTGCTCTTTCACTCACTTTGGCCCTCTTCTTTGGTGGCATTGCTTACAGCTTTTAAAAGACTGAAAAATATCCACATTGAAGATGAAATTAGAGAATATTGGCATTTTATTGTTAAAACTCATTTTAAAAAATTGATTATCAAAATAGTTGACAAATTTTCTGTTGATCAACTAATTGATAAAGCTCTAAAAGACACTCAACACAACTTGTTGCAGGGAATAAAGAATAAATTTAAGTTTACATCTGGCAAAAAAATTGTGCAATCTATAGCAATTCTTCCATCATTAGTTAATGTTCATTTTTTTTAAACCTTTAAAGATAGTGTTGCATCAACTCAGTGTTTATTTTGGTGAATATAGTTGAAGACGATAGAATTAAACATTTTAAACCTTTAAGAGAGGAAGATGTGTTGCAGGGCTGGTGCATTAGTTTCAGCCTTGCAGGTGTGCCACATGGGAGACCTGGCAAGTGACTGTTTAATACAATTAAGCTTAACTGAAGCTCCGCCAGAGAAACCTATCCGAATCAATACCATGCATAGAAATATGTGTCTTATTTCAATTTTGCACCCTAATTTCTCAACTTGGTTTGCACTTGCATTCACCGCTTATAAATGAGCAAAAAATGAACATTTCAAATAATGAAGAACATACTTCCTCTTCATCAGCATCATGAGACAGAGATGGCAGAGATTAGCAAGAGCTTTTAAGACTGTACACAAATCTGAGCAACACGTAAACACTGAACGTAACACAAATAAAAAATTAAGTGTAATTGTTGTAATGCAGCTCTGGTCAGTAGATAACATGTGTAAAAACTAATAAGTGACTTTACTACCTTAGGCCGAACAGGATTTCAGTCAGTCGTAAAAACCCGCGGGAAAACCCACTGCACGTGACGACAACAAACATATTGCTGCACTTTTTAATCACTTACTTCCGTTTGTGTTTGTGTTGTAACCTGGTCGTTACAGGCACTTCTTCATCTCCAGCAGGCAGCTGTGCGCTCTTGAGTACCAGCCCTGTGTCGGACTGTCTTATAGACTAATGCGTAGAGACCATTGGTGGAGAAAGTCCCGGAAGATCCCACAGTGTACCCAGGGGCGGGAAATCAAACGCACATTTGTTGAAATACTGCATTTGTTTTATGCGTTTAACTGTTTCTGTCTCTTAATAGCAAATATAAATATTATAAATATTAAGAAAAACATTTTTTTCTTCTTTGCAAAAAGATGCATCGATCTATTACGGACTCATTACTGCCACCTGAGGGCTGGAGGGCCGAAAAAAACACACATCATGCTTTTATTCACGACCACAAGGGGCAACAATGAGCCATTACTCAATGGCCATAATCCGACAGATGACACAACACTAACTACATTTCCCAGTAGCAGCAGCGGCTGTGTGACATAACTCAACAGTACGGAGGTAAACATGGCGGCGGTCGGACCTCTAAGAAGAATCATCAGACTTGGGTCCAGTTTCTGCCGGAACCATCGTCTACCTTTTCACAGAATCCCACAGAGGAGAGGAATAGCTTCATGTATCGACCGTAAGTCCCAGAAAACAGAAGTGTTCATGAGACAGCTGTGTTATTGGGAAAAAAAAGCTGAATGGCTGATGACCATAAGGGACAAATGTAACTTTGTTGGTGCATAAACCGGTGATGGTGCTTATTTTAATAGTTCTCCTGCACCCAAACCAGCGGTCTATTGACAGTCAATGTTACAAGGATAACACAGTTAATTCAGTGCTTTTACATTACGTTTTGCCAGTTCAGCTCCCATTGGTTAGTTTTGTTCCTCCCGGTCCTCCAGTCATGAGGCAGAGGGATACACACGCCCCTCCTTAACACCGCCCCTCTGCTTAGGAAGGTTAATATGTCTGGAAATTGTAGCAAACCCGAGTTGGATAATTTAGTTTTAAAATTTTTTATAGTTAGGAGTCTAGAGAATTTCCTCAGTTGTAGCTAGTGTCCTACTACACACATAACCAAAAGCACCTGTGATGTAAAGGAAGACTTGGTGCCATCTTAGTTAACAGTATTTATGGATAATACATATGTTGCACCTTCCTCTGTGCATTATACTAAATCATTTCATCCACTTATATACTGTATGTTCTCTGCTATTCGTTAACAGCTGCTCATGGACTAACAGATGAACAGAAGGAGTTTCAAAAAGTGGCCTTTGACTTTGCAGCCAATGAAATGGCTCCAAACATGGCTGAGTGGGATCAGAAGGTACGTTGGAGTGAGGCATTTATATCTGCACCTGCATCACCCTGCACCTGTATGTCTCTTTTTTCTTTTAATGTACAGATTTCTTATCTTTTAATATAATAATCATAATTTGTCTAATGAAATGGGTTACCGTAGTATGAGTGAACATCCCTATTCATGATGTGTATGTCTCTTTTTTTAAGGAAATGTTTCCTGTAGAGACAATGCGAAAAGCAGCCCAGCTGGGTTTTGGTGGGATCTATGTTCAGCCGGACGTTGGAGGATCGGGTCTTTCTCGGCTGGACACATCGGTCATCTTTGAGGCCTTGTCAACAGGATGTGTTAGCACCACAGCTTACATCAGTATCCACAAGTGAGAACCCACTTATATGCCATTTACCCGCAATTGAGGCAAAAATGAATATATTAATTTTTGTCTTGTTTTGAAAGTTGACAAGATGTATGATTTGATAAAATAGGACTTGATGTTGTTTGTGTGGATTGAACATTTTTGAAATTCTTCAAGAAACTAAATTTGCCACAATATTTTCTGGGCTGTTAGAACACACGTAGGTACATCTTTAATAATTCCAAGCAAGATGGAATAGAAAACAATGGTGTGTGTGAATTTTCTTTCTCTATGAAACATTATTCTTATCAGATAATATCCAGAAATTAGGTAGACTGCCTGTGAGATGTATGTGATACTTGATAAATTAA
>JAPZDT010000023.1:16695962-16706702 GCA_029814675.1 Acanthurus coeruleus | reverse complement strand
TGAGAAACTTCGAGCAGCCAGATGTTACACTAATTTCTCATTCTGAAGTCTTCGAAAATAACACTTTCATAACATTCAATGTACATTTAATTGAGCGTATTCTCCTTATCAAAGCTGTGAATTTTGTGAATCATCACGAGAGCTTAAATGAACCAGAGCAGCAGTTTGTGAAACATCTTTTCCCATGTTTAGGCAATTTGTCTGAAACTGCACAACTTGCCAGTGTCCTTCACTACTTGTTCTTCCCTCGTAAATTTGAAAGCGATTTCACACCACAATGCCCCAGATTAATATTTTTCACACAAATCAGGTCACTGTTAAATTCCCATATGCGCTCAGACATCTCTGAGGACTCTCTGGCGGCTCTAATGGTCCGTGTTTATGATCCGACTAAACACATACCTCCATTATCACCCGTGACGTTTACTTTTCTGTGTCACAGGTGGGGATGACAGAGTTTCTTTCTCCTGAAAAGTGCTTTCAACCACTGCACCACAATCTTCCTGTCATAAAGGCAACATTACTGCGAAAATATCCTTTCTCACAGAGACGATGCGTTGCTGTCAGGCTCAAGGTGGTGTAGCCTTTTTTCACTGATTGCACACTTGTCTCAGGTTGTCGCTTGTCACTCTGGCAGCTGTTTGCTTGCGCTCAGGATGTGTTGACCCTGTGGCATTGTTGTGCCCATTTACCATCCTTTCTAATCTCTACGCCTGTGTTTGTGAAATGTTTTTGATTCTCAGCTGGACTGTGTCTGTTTGCATTTGAAATACTTTGGAAGGCTCTCTCAAATTTGTGCCCACCAAGTAAGATGAATTCACATGATGTTTTCATGGTACATTTGTGCCTTTCAAACCAACTGAAAGAAACCAAAACGTTACAATATGAGCTGAAGTGCCGAGTGCAAGGACACCTGAATCTCACAAAAGGAGCCTAACAAACAGAAAGCCTTTTCAACAGCTGCTGTAAATGCACATAATAAAAGAATAACTAATAACTAACAGTTAATGTTTTTTAAATGCAGGATTAAAGGGTTTAGTGGTTGGAATGATGAGGTAACCAATTAGCTTTTATTCCTGTTACTAAATATTATGCAAGTTGTCAGTATAAAAAAATCCCGTAAGAGTTTGGCGCCATAAAAAGAAAACAATCAGAGTAATCAATGACTAAGAGTACTTTTTCAAATAGTATTTACAGTTTAAATTAAGCTATTTGTAAGCTATTAAGCTATGTGTAATAAGGGTTGTACAGTTTAAAGCTATGAAAAAACATCCCGATACAGATTTACCAGTGATTTTATACCGCATTAAATAAACTTTATTTATTCAAGTTATTAAAAAAAACAAACCATTATACACAAGATCACAACAGGGGAGTTTATTCACAGCCAGACAATTTTCGCACACACACACCTACACACACATAAAAACAAACAAAACAATCACATTTATTATTAAAACCATGAGCAAGCAGAAGTGCTTCTCTCACATTAAACTAAAGCCAACATTTAAGCTGCACTGATATTTTTACATGTGAACAGTTAATGTGTAATGTGAAATGGGTCACTTGTTGTGATGAATCCACAGAGAGTCACAGAGCCCCTTTGCAGTCCCTTTCAGCTCAGTGTTTTGGCTCGTTTTCACAGCTCTGATCAGCCCCGTTTCCAGCTGCAGATGGCAGCTGTTTTCAGCAAAGACAAGAAAAAAACTCTCTGTGCACTTCCAGTTCAGCACAAGTGGCAGAAGTATTGGCTGCTAAGAGTTGGATATTTTCCTCAAGTGAAGAGCAAAAACAGAGCTTACAGAGAGAGTGATGTAGGACTCTTGATTAATGTAAATAAATAAATAAATAGACAACTATTTTTGGCAACAAAATGTCAGTACAGTGTAAAAGCTAATGTTACAGCTTTAAAAGGAAGATATGTTCAATGCAAATGTTGATAAGCAACCTTAATCTTAAGTTGGATGCACAGCAAACTGCAAAGTCTGGAATAATTTAAGACCCAAAAAACAAAGTTAGTCTGGGTTTGAATATGTAGGGGCTTTTGTTCATTTGTCTGCTACAACAGCACGTAAGGAGTCAATCCGCAAATCCTAATGTTTAACTTTCTTATATTTTTGAAGAGATTTGCTTTTTTGTAAAGTCAAAGGATCCAATCTTGAGTTGAGTTTCTGTTGTTTTCTTAAGGTTGCTATTTGAGTTTTGTTTTATAACTTCTGAATAAGCTTTTTTACAAGTCTAAGGAAATAAATCTGATAACCTTTTACAAACTCGGGATGTGGAGTTTAAAAGCCAAGAGCATTTTGCGTAAAGATATTGTTAAGTTGAATTCAGGATTTAGTATTTTTGGAGTTTGGCCTTAAAACAGAAGGAGTTGTTTAACATCTTGGCTGTGGTTTATCACACTGTATGTTTTTGAACTTTGCTGCATGGATTTCAAACATCTTTTTGTTCCAAGTGTGCAAAGTAATGAAACATAAAACTGCTGGAGTAATATAAAGAGGTCAACTCACTCACAGTGTTTTTGTTTTTGTGGTGAAATCCAGTTATGGTGGATGAGGAGAAGTTCAGAGTGATGTAACTGCATTACATGAGTTGGGATTTGAGACCGCCCGTGAATCCTTTGCGTGCTTTAAAAACACGGTTCATCATCAGGACATCGCTGAGCTGCCTCGACAAAACACTTTTTCAGTGCACAAACACAAACAAATGTGTCACAGACATCATACAGATGTGATGAAGTATAATCTAAAGGGAAGTCCGTTATAAGATCTTAGGGGATTACAGGCCTGGCATGAAGGATTTGTCCTTGTTGTTGTCTTATGGTAAACAAAGTGTGTGTTGTCGTCGGGACTTGCTGCAGGTGCTACGGCTCATTTTAATGCCTCGATTAGTATTCATCCACATCCTGCATTAGTGTTTTGAGCTGTCCTAGTTTGTGACCCAAAGGTGTTAGCTGAGAGCGCTCGGATCGCTCTTTAGATGTTTACTTCAGGTTTATGCCCTGATGGCGACTCCCAGCCTGCGTGGATCAATCCAGTCCATGAAAAGACATAAATCTGCTTATAGCTGAAAAGTGAGGGTTTATCCTGATTTAAGTATGATGTATGAGAAGCATGTGCAACAACATGTGTGTCATTAGGTTACTCCTGACTGCTCCTCTCCGATGATAATGGAGGATTTTCATACCGTCTAGATTATGAGCTGAAAATAATGCCCCAGACAGAGCAGCACAATAATCAGTGGCACAGTGACCATTTCATTTTCTCTTCCTTTTTTTTTCTTTTGCTGAGAGTGAAGGAGAGACCATCTGTTCCTCACAACCGAACTAAAAGCAGCTGCGTTTTGAATTATTCATTTTTCTAACTGTAACACGCTGCTTGAGACATTTGGTCTTGCTCTAAAAGCTTACCTTATGAGTTGAAGCCGTGTGTCTTTCCCTCACAGTCAAGGGAACGTAGTAATGGATCCCCAGAGAGATAGATATGGAAGTTATCTATATTGCTTTGCCACGCTCTTTCTCTTAACTCGGGTCTTCCTCCCCTTTAAAAAAAAAAAGCAGGTTTGCCTATGGTCGTATTCTCAGCTTTCCACCAACTATCATCTCTACCTCCGTCACGGTCCTGATTGACACAGAGATTGTCCATTACCATATCATATGGATGATTACATCTTCTATGCAGACGCTGTCCTCTGCTATATATATGATTTCTCTACTGATAGGCAATATGAGGTTACTCTGCGGTGATATTTACGAAATATAGCCAGAACAAACAGATATCAGTGTAGTGATCTGGAAGACACAGGTTGTTATTGGAAAACACTGTTGACGTCTTATCTTGAATTCAAAGTCAACCTTCACAGAGAGATTACCGATGATTTGATGCTTCGCTGCACACAGATTTTACCCAACACACAAAAAGCAACTGCAAAAGAAGATATTCTTGCCTTCGGTTTCGCTGCTGTCTGTCCTGTTTCAAAGAGATTATATGTTTTCATGAATGGTGGGCGGTCAAATGGTTGGATAACATCTCCCCTCATCTCCACTTCACAGGGTCCAGGGCACGGTTTGAAGACAGTGCGCCTCGGATTGTGGAGGACCCCTCGGATTTGATCGTCTCCAAGGGGGAGCCCGCCACCCTCAACTGCAAGGCGGAGGGCCGACCCACTCCCAGTATAGAGTGGTACAAAGATGGCGAGCGGGTGGAGACAGACAGAGATGACCCCCGTTCTCACCGCATGCTCCTGCCCAGCGGCTCCCTCTTCTTCCTCCGAATCGTTCACGGGCGCCGGAGCAAACCAGACGAGGGCGTCTACACCTGTGTGGCCCGCAACTACCTGGGAGAAGCCATTAGTCGCAATGCTTCACTTGATGTTGATAGTAAGGCGCTTTGTTATTGATCATTGTCCTAAAAACGTGTGTGTGTGTGTTTCTGAATACAGATGCTGTTGTGTCCCAGATCTTTTTGCAGCCGTCTGGAAGCTTTGTGGAGGTCCACTAGAGAGTTTGCTGTGCTTAATAAAAATGAAAACAACTTGACTGCAAGAAGCAAACTCTGAAAGGTGGTGGACATAGATTTAGTTATAAGTAATGGCCTGTGGATTTGTTCCTAATTTAAGGCTGCTGCAACAGCATGTATTTTATCTTCATTTTTTTTTTTGTCAGATATTTAATTACAGCTATTTTTTTTAGCTAGTTGTCTACTTAGCTGACCAAATCAGGCAATACTAGTTGCTAAGAGTAACTGCTCCATCTAACAAAGCATAAAGAGGCATGAGGAGTATTTGGGTCCCATTTGAAACCAGAAGTAAAATTAAAGTGAAATCAAAAGTCAGTGATCTTCCCAAACCAAACCAGGTAGTTTATGCACCTAAACATAAAATGAACTGCCACATGTTATAAGGTTTTCTTGCAGGAAGGCTTTGCATGTTAAGTCGTTAAAAAGTGATGCTAATGGGTCCTGTCAGGATCAGTATGTGACGAGTTGAGAGTGAGAACATGTTGACCAGCAACAACCAGTCAGTCGTGGTGTCTACCAGACTGCATCACAGCGTCCCTGACCTCATGTTACCTCACGTAAGATCAGCATCAATCAGTGAAGAAGTGTTTGCCTCCAGCAATCCTCAAAACACTTAATTTGAACAGAAAAAACATTAGTTCAAACACTTGTCTTCGTGTCATGCTTCTCTTATGCTTTGCAAATCAGTGCATCAACAGTCTGAGACTGTTTGCTGTATCTACTCAGACTCAATGACAAGTGTTTGATATGATTCCTGTTGAACTGAAGTGTTTTTGAAAGCTGGAGGAGGCTTTTGCTTCCTGCCCTCATTGGTGTTTTTCTGGCCAGAGTCTGAGTTTCCCATGTCTTTATAGTGGAGGTGATGAACAAAGTGTCATCACCATCATAAAAGACATAAATGTCAGAAATCTACCTTGATGGCTTCTACTTGTTGAGCCTTCATATCCACATCACAGTTATGCCCCCCTGATATGCTTTAAATTCAATTCTAAATCAGGTTTTTAGAAAATTCTTAGCACAGAGAATTAGAGCTGTAAGAGTCATCTTTATTTTGAGTCATTTCTTAAGTGTAACCTCTGAAAGAAGGAGGAAAATTGTTCAAGGTGAAGTCTTCAAGTGTCATTTTTTATCTAATAAACAGACCAAAAAAAACAATAATATTCAGCTAACTCATTTTTGGCAAACAGCAGCAGCAAATCATCACAATAGAGACATTGTTGGCAGTGTTGCTTGATAAGTCCTACAGAAAACAAAGCGTCACAGCTTCGTTATATTGAAAAATGTAATGTAGTGCTGACCTGTGGAGACCTTTTCCATAGCAGCAAGATTATCATCACATCAACAGAGAGTCGTCTCCGTGTGTGCCAACATCGTCATGCGTGTGAGCACGCATGTATAGCTGTGTTTTCTTTGTGCAGACGTGTTTTCTGTTCCTGAAGAGTACAGCAGGGGGGTATGAGCTCTCCTCCAATCTTTATGAGAGTGCACTGAAGTAAAAAGCTCCCACTAGGAGCGTGTCTATTATTTTCCCTCCTCGGTCCAGGACACGTGCCATTGTCTTCCCTCCCTCCTAATTGTGCCAGTGCAGCCCGGCCCTGGGCTGAACTGCAGCTCTCTTTGGCATGAGGAAATGGATTAGTCAGTGGGTNNNNTTAGATTAGCAAGGTCGGACAGTCCTCGTTAGAAAAAAACACAAAACAGCAATTTGAGCACAGCCTTATCTCCCACCATATTGAGGCTTCCTTACTGGCAGTGTGTAAGCGCTCATGGCTGGCTGAGCTCATCTGTAGCTCGTGTCCAAAAATAGGGACAGCCTCCTCAGATATACTGTATGTTGGAGACCATAAGCAGCTGCAACTAATGCAAATATCTGAGCTGGGAGAAGATATGATGCATACGCTGTCATGCTGCCTTTTTTTAAATTGTTGATAATGAAATTTAGCTTTGTGTGCGGCCAGAGATTACAGGACAGTAATATTGGTAAAAGGGTGACTCACCTGCAGGCACTGAGTGACTAACAGTATTAATAAGTGCCTGTTTTGTTCTAATCTCACCGCCTCAGGCAAGCAAGGGCATATGCTAAGGCAGCATGGTGGTGGTCTTAGACTCCCCCCTCCCCTCTGTGTGAGGCTGTGCTGACTGTGGGGTAAGAAGTGACCCAATTAGCTCTGGCAGGGAGGGGAGTGTGGGGAGTGTGCAGTGTTAATGAGAGGCCAGTTTTAAGCTGGTGGTCTTGCAGAAATGTGGTGGCTGTGTGTGAAGCAGGAGTCTGAAGGACAACAGGTGGGAGGGGGAAGAGCTTTAAAACTCCCACTGAGCAGTAATTAATACCATTGCATCTGTTCGACTGTTACTATGTGTCTGTGTGGAGAGCAGGAGCGCTGACACCGTCCTGGGTTTAACCATATTAATTACACTATTATTACCAGTGAATGACGCATGGTCTGCTCAGCAGCATTGGGCTGTGCAACATATTGATAATATATTAATACCCTGATAAGAGCCTGGATACTGTTTCAGATTATAGATATCAGTATATGGTGATAAGAAAGGTGATAAGTTTTAAAGGCAGCGTTATGGTAAAATAATGTCATTTTCTAAATTTGTCAGACTGTTCTGGCTGTTCTAATATTTGCTTTTACTCACTTGGTCATTGTTTTCACATTACCGATGATTATTTGTCAAAAACCTAATTGTGTCAATATTTTTTGGAAGCAAAGTATTGATATCGAGGTATTTGATTAATAAAAACTGTGATAGCCACTCCAGCATTGTATTTAAGAGCGACAGGATATTTTTTAATATGGCCACAAAGTCATCTTATTATTTTCAGAAAACTGTCATATGCCACAGTTAGTTGGAATTGTTTTGCTGCAGCGGTCTTGTGTGTAAAAATAGATTGCAGAGGATCCAACGTGTGCACCTCCCAGATCTCATGAAGACCTGCATGTCGAGCAAGTGGACAGTTTTCTGTATTTTTCCAGGGTTTAAGGTTTATCATAGCAGTGTTATAGTTAATTTTCTACTGATCATAAGAAAATTCTCCTAAATGCACTTAATGTTGTCTCACATCTTAAGGATCATAAATGAAATTGATTTCCATTTCCTGATATCTTCTACGTTTTCTTTACATTGTGATTTGTTAAATGTGACACTGCTTGCTAGTTAGTGTATCCCCAGTCAATACAAGTATAAAAGAAACTCACATAAGAGATGACACCAAGATATGTTTGCGAAGTCGCAGCCCAGAGGGGGATAATTGCAGCTTTAGCAATAAGCAACAGGCATTTCTCTTTTTCTTAGAGCTTTATGGGAAATGAATGATGTGGAAAGAGAAACTGTTGGATTAAAGTGATTGTTTTGCAAGCAATCATTTTACCAGCAGCGATGACACTTTGAACAATCTGAAAAGCTCTGAGGATTATCAGAACTTCTGGTGCGTTTTGTCAAAGGATGGCGAACACAACCTTGTCTATCAAGCCAAGTCAGCTCCTTAAATTTAATCTTCTCTTGGTTGCTGATGTAAACTGTAGACCCCTTCCTTGCTGACGAAACAAACCATATTTATTCAGTATATGCCTTGGTGTTAGCCACAAATTTAGTTTAATTGATGGTCCAAGTGTATATAATTAAACATGTTGTCTGGTCCGACTAACAGTTCAAAACCCAAAGATATTCAGCTATGTGTGACAAAGAGTAGCTGCAGATCCTCTTGTGGGAGAAGCTGGAACTAGTGAATCAATTCTTCTCAGTTGACACAAAATTAACAATCATTGGTCCTTTACGTAGAGAAAGACCTGGTAAAGGTTAACCATGTGTGTAATGTAACGTCGCACTGGTACTGACCCATGGAGAACAAAAGATTTACCTCATCTTGATTGTTGGTGCAGCCACGAATAGCAAAACCTCTCCCTGAACTCTGCAACATTTTAATTAATACTAAGCTAAATTAATTTTTCAGAGAGTAGAAATATGATCACATTTACCCATTGTAAGGTGTCAGTTTGTGATCCCACATCTTTTAGTCTATTTCCCCTGAGGCTGTAAAGAGGAGACACCTGTAGCATGACGCTAACTCTCGCAGATGGCTGTTAAATGAAAGGAACATCAGTTGTCTCACGTACTCATGTATTACAGGGAAGGAATAATGAAAAGAATTTGGGCAGAACAACTTAAGTGAAGGCAAATTTTAGAAGGGTTGCAAAGTGTTTGTCAAACAAACAAAAGATAAAAAAACTGAAAATGTGTGATATTCAAATTAAAGATAAGCAAGAAGATCATAAATGTTTATTGCTGTGGTGATGGTACAATGTGCCAGCAGGTAGTGCTGGAAAGCCTAGTAGTGAAAGACAACAAGGGTAATATTGTAGTTTTTACTGCATGTAGAGTTTCCTTCAACAGCAAATATTTAACATGTTCTAAATTTTAGGACTGTTTTCACTTTTTTTTTCACTTTCACAAACAAAAAATGTGTGCACAAATTTTTACTTTGGAACAACATTCGTTATGAAATAAGAGGCATTGAAGTTACATTTCCATCTTGACTCTACATCAAACAAAAAATAGATTTTTTATGACATTTACAGCTCTTATGCATTGACAGACTGCACCAAAGTGCATAACACCGTAGTAATTATGTGCTTAAGGTGTGTATAAAGTTCTACTTCAGCACTGACCAGATCTTGAATTTCCTGTATGTGTGAGAATGACAGGGATTATTCTGTCTGTAAAATGTTTCAATGATTAACAGGATGATCGGGTTCATTCACACCATGTACTTGATCTGTCAGAGGGCAGAGGTGTCAGAGGGCAGTAAGAACTTAAAGCAAACCTGAATAACTAATAAAACCATGCTAGCTGCATGTATAAACATGAAAACTGTATTAAATTTCAAAAAAACCCTGTACTCGGTCCTGTTAAGATTAACAAGGGTTAGGGTTAACAAGGGCACATGTAGAATACCAGAGACCAGAAATGTTGTCATCAAAACACAGACAGCACTGTCAAGTGAATCTGTTGTTGCCATAGAAACTCAATATGAACCACAGGTTATGTTTTGACTGGATTCCCCAAACATGGCAGAGCTCATACTGGCAAAGTTTAAACAAGAGAAACAGACAACGACAAGCCCATTTCACACATAAGTGGTCAAATCCAAATATTACACTTTTTCTGTAACATTCTACTTCTCAAATAGGCCTCATTTCAGGTTAGTGACGTTTAGCTCTCTGCAATCATACTGAAGGAAATATTTAGAAAATGGAAGCTGTGAGCAGCCATGGCCACTACTATCTTTTTTCATTCTATTATCTTGTGATAACGAGGTGAATTGACCCGTTATCTCAAGATAACAAGCCCTAATTCCCCAATAATTAGATGATCATCTTGTGATCTAAAGATTAAAGAATGAAAAAGGGTAGTAGTGATCATGACCACTCTTACCTTCCGTACTCTGTTATGAATGCTGCCATGCAAAGAATTTTGCAAAGTTTTCCATCCACCTTTGTCCACTGTTGAGTTGATCCTTTTTTTCAGATAAGATGATAACATGCACAGTGCCTGACTGTAACGCCCTGTAAGTCTGATAACTTTTTGTAATGGTGACAGTTTGCCATGACAGGGATTGCCAAAACCCTGACATTTTGATTTAGGTTGGCTGAATTAGAAGTAAATAACCTGCTGTTTAGGGGATGAGAAAAAATGCTTTTAACCCCATCATCAGTGTCTGCCACATTCTGCTTTTTTTGTTAGATTCCTCCAACAAAGAAATCTTCAAACTATTTTGCCCAGGGATGTGTGGTTCCATGGAAGTAATGTAACAGATTGCCATTAAATGATTCAAGGGAAAAGGTTGATGTGGACCACAAAGGCCCCCAGCTCTTAACATTTGCTGTAATGTGTGTCAGTAGATGAACACTGAATGTCATTGTTGCTGCACCATATACTTCTTTAATTGCATAATGATCTTTTTAAGAGCTCTTTCCACCACTTCAATATTACTGTTTCTCCTTTTCTCCCAAAAGAATGTGAAATTTATCAAAAAGAAAAGAAAAGAAAAAGGTCGCTCCAGAATTTCTTAAGCAAACTCCATTCAGTACAGGCAGAGCATAGAAAGGTTTAACATTAGATTGCTAACTAATAGCAGAGCCATGGATTACTTGAGCCACCTTTATAAATGGAGACTAAAATATAACCAATTAGTACTTACCGACCTGCAATA
>JAPZDT010000023.1:16431868-16443356 GCA_029814675.1 Acanthurus coeruleus | reverse complement strand
TGAACTTAACTTCTGCTATCAATTCCTTTTTTATTAGTTTAGAATTGCTAAGTTTATAATATAGTAAACTTATGGCAAAAACAATTAAATTTTTTCTCTAGTCAGGAGCAGAACCTCAGTTTTGAGTCTTTATTCAAATAATTCATTTCCAATCTCTCGCGTCAAACTTTATCTACAAGCAAAATATGATTCCATTTTGTTCTGTTTCAATTTGACATTTGACACAAAGTTGTCATGTGTACTAGATTACCCTCTAATGGGGGTTAAAAACAAATGAGAAAAAAACATAACACAGAATTCATGTGAAACTGTTGCAACAGGCATGCAGTAAATAAAACTAACTTTGTTATCATTAAGTTACAAAAAGGTGACAGACCTTGCTTCCATCTCCCCCCTGGTGGTAGTGGGAGCCAGGAGAATGAACGGGGGAGGTTGTGGGGGAGTTGGGCAGGATGTTGATGAGGTCTGGGTCCACCATGTCATTGTCAAACAGGTCAAAGAGGCCCATTCCATCAGATCCATCTGTAGAGAGAATGAGCACATGAGAGCAGCTCAGACTTTGACTGTGGATCCACTTTAGCTGCATGAAATATTCAAATACACTCGGCATCTCTCTCAAGATACTGAAGGAGGCTTTCCTTTTGGAAACATACCAGGATTTATGGGATTGAAGTTGATGTCGATGGGCTCTGTTGTGTTAGTGTTGACTTGCACCATGGCTGAAGTGGGGAACACCAGGATGTGTGTGCAGGATGTGTCCTGAGGTGTGCTCAGCTGCGACGTTTGCATGTTGAGTGTGGTGCTGCGACCAAACACCGAGCCTGTTGACACGGAATCTGCAGAGACGGAGGACAGACTTTCAGATCTGGACTAATCTTGAGAACTGACAAACTTTGGATCTCTGTAACATCATCTAAATGACTGTACTACCATTTTTTGTTTACCTGGCATGATGACAAAAGAACCCTGTGGCTCCATGGCAACCAGACAAGCGCTGAGGATGCTGGGAGTGTCGGCAGCAGAGATGCCACACATCCTACATGTATCCTTCAGACGTTTACTGAGAGTCTGCAGGTTCCTCCTGCTCAGCAGAATACTCCAGTCTGAAACAGGAACAAGGTAAGAGTATAATTAGTGTGTGTTCATGTAAATAAGCTTCATACCACAGGAGATGTGTGTGAGTGTGTTTGTACCTCTTAGCTCTCCATGGCCCATTCTGCCAAGCCGCCCAATGACAACCCTCCAGGGCAGTGATGTAACCTGCACCAGGCTGAGACACCACTCCCACAGCTTCTGCAAACCCACTCGCCTGGCTGAGCCCTTTTTCCTGCGAGCCCTAAAACACACACAGCACATGACTATTAAATACACACACACTGTTTTAAAGTAAAGTAACCAAACTAGGGGTCCTTTGGGATGTGTTCCTGTACATGAGTGCACGTACCTGTTTGGTACATCGATACTAATGATGCAGGTCTCCAGCAGTTCTCCGTGTTGGTCAGTGCAGGAGGCCAGCAGCCAGCGCTGGTCGTGGGACAGACAGTAGCCAACAAACAAGACATTGTACTTCTGGGAGGCTTCTCCGAATGTCTCCCCAAGCTCTGTCTGCTTGTCCTTCACAGGAGCCAAAATAAAGGGCGGCGTATACAGTCGCAGGCACTCGGGTCTCTGCACAGAAGAAAAACAAATTAGTTTAGAGATAAACACCAGAATGTCTGACTCTTTTACCAGAAGTCACACCAGTTTTAGACGTACAACCAGAAATACAAGCAGTTACCTCCGGGTTCTTAAGTGCCATGTCGATGGCGAGACCAGGGCCGAAGCCCGTCAGAGCCTTGAAGTTGGTGGAGTTGGGCAGAGGCCGACGACACTGAGTGAACACGGAGAAGGCCAGCGACTTGAGGTGCTGGCTGTAGACGTGACGTTCCCCACTGTGAACCGGCTGCAGCAGATACTGGCAGGGAACGATCTGACAAGAAGAACATAACAGTAGTACTTCAGACAGAAATAACTCATTTGTTGAGCTTATCTGATCTACAGAAACCACCTTTTTAGTGTGAAGGTCTCAATTTTCTTTTCTTCAAAAATAAAATGTCACTGGCTACCCACTGCCAACGTTAGAGTCATCAGTGAAAGTGGCAGGTTTGCGTTTAAAAGTTGATGGAAAATTACGGGTCATTCATTCTTAATTGCAAAGTGATTAGATGGCACCTGTAGCTACAAGATTCTTAGAAAAAGTTCTCAGAACAAAATGCCTGAAGTCATTTTAGCAAAAACATAACTTGTTTCGGCACAGCTTTCTGTTTGTCTGAGTTCAATAAGAACTTTCAGTTTCATTTTCTGAAGCAGTCACTCTGTTGTCGTCCGTCATTTATAAGTAACTTTCACTTTACACATTAAAAACACAAAAGCACATGAATCACTGTATTGTGAATTTCAAAATGTGTCTCTGCATACTCATTTATTAATAACTAGAGACGTCCTAAGTGATCTGATCTCAAGTGGACAACTCTTAGTGCAGCTTTGAATGAATCCACTGTGAGCACATTGTTTCAGCTGGTTTTACGAGGAGAAACTTAATAAACTTTGCAAAATGGATATGGCAAAGTCATAATCATTTGTTCCTTCTTGTAAATCCCACATTTAATGCACAGCAAGTTTATCTTTCCTTGTAAAACAGTCTGTAGGCGTGTTGGCCTGTTAGCTGCTCTACACAGCTCTGCAGAGAGAGAAGTCTGACTATGTGAAACTGCTTCATGTCTCAAAGTGCATCACACTACCAACATTTAGTAGCTTTTAGAACACAGGGTTTCAAATGGTTTCGCAATCTAAATAAAATTTATGAAAGACAACTACAAAAGAACAATACACTAACTTATTTGTTGCCTTCAGACTAATTTAGAAAGATTTGCATTTTTTTGTGTTTTTGCTTTAGGAGAAACATTGTGACTTTGTGAAACAATGTCTACAGTATTTTGATATTTGATATTTTGACTTCTCGCAAATTTGTCGTAAATTGTCTATTACATTCTTTATTTCTTGGTGTGAAAAACATGTTTTTCCCAGTGAGTTGGCTGCTATTGTCTGTACGCCAGTTTAAAACCAGCAACTCATTTGTTTTTACAAACGGAAGGACTGTCCATGTTTATTTGCATATACAGCAGAGAAGTGAGATCGATTTACGAGTAGTCTCTTGAGACACATGTGGGGCAGCGGTGTGATGCCAGGTGTGAACACATGGACTTTGAACTGTCCACTTGTGGCTGGATTACCCAGGATGAATGTTAACACCAGGTGCGTCCTGCCTCTTGGTGAAAAAGCACAGGGTTGCACTATCACTACCACTTCTAGATAAGATACTGTTATAAGAGGAGTGTTGCTTCACTGTGTATGCCCCTTGTGATTACTGGGTATTATTATTAGCATTGTATACATTTCCTGCTGTTTTTGGCATAATAAAATATTTTAGCTGTGTTATATTCTAATACTTAATGTCAGAACAGCAGCATACAGTCACAAACTAGAGGCAGAAGGATATTAAACTGCTGAAACTGATGCTGGAACCTTCACCACATTCACACCTTCAATGCTTCAAAATCCCCTGTGGCATGTTGATGCAATCTTGTGTCACTATATCACAGGTGTGGAAGTTACCACCATTATTAGTGTCTGCTAATGAGTCCCTTGCTCCCTCTCACCTCCTCGGAGCCCGCTGGTAACCTGTTCTGTTGTGACTAAACCGGCAAAGATGACATCAGTCATGGGTAATCAGCATACAGCAAGTAACTGTGTAAACTCAACCTGTCCCTGTAGCATAAACACATAACTGTACAGTAAAGACACCAAGAAAACGCTGAGACTGTGATGCTGGTCTGTACCTGTACTGAGACAGCGTTTCTGATGCGAGCAGGCAGGAACTGGAGCATCTCCATGTAGCAGCGCAGCAGGCCCAGTGTGTAGGTGCTGGAGTGGACCTCTCTGTCTGCGTCCTCGTAGCTAAAGGGGTCGATGATGTACACCACGATGGCGGGTGGGTAAGACACAGCGTGGGACTCTCCATCTGTTGGCTTCCCCACTTTGTCCCTCTCCATCGTGCTGTGCAGAAAAAGCAGTTGCTTAGAAATCTTGTGTGTGGATAAAACACAGAACAGCCAAACTTGGTGCCAACGGACACCACACAATCAATATCATCCCATAATTTCTTGCCTTGCCAGTTTGAGCAGATTGAGACAGTTTCCAAACAACATTGTTATTATTTTTTTAAATGTAGCCTACCTCTCTGGTGCCTCGCTGGGCCCTTGTTGCTGGTTAGCAGAGGGTCCGTTTTCTGCCAGCCCCCCTGCACCCTGTGGGTTTGACTGGGGTCCATTCTGAGACGTGCTGCCTTGCAGGCCTGCAGTCCCGAACGGCGAGTAGGAGCTTGGCTTGGCTGAGGCCATTACCCCGATAGTCTGGGAGCCTGAGGAGGAGGAGGAGGGAGGGGTGCTGTTGACCTGGGAAGGCTGGGCAGAGCTGGTGCTGGAGTTGGTAGTGTTGGTGCTCTGGGATCCTGAGGAGGTGCTGGAAGAGCTGGAGGTCTGGGAGGAGGAGGCCACAACAGGACTGCGCTGGGACAATAGAGAGCTATCCAAAGACTGCTCCGACAGATATGGAGCTGAAAGAAGTGACAAGGTGAAAAAGAAATGATGAGAAATCATTTTCACAAACTGTGTGACTTTACCAATGTTGGGTTTTCTGATCATTGAGTTAAGATGTTACCTAGATCATAGCGGCACACTTGAGCAAACAGTTTGAGCTTATTAAAGGCTTCATTGTTGCCATCTCTGGCAGCCATCTTAAGGAACCAGTCACTGAGGGGCTGTTCAGCCAAGCTCCTTCCTTCTGTGGTGGAGACCTTCATTACGCCCTCTGGGTGACTCTTACAGATGGGCCTGTGTTGCCCCAGCTGGCATGCCTGTCACAAAAAAAGGGAGTGAATGCAAAAATACAACAGTGTGAATCATTTCCTGAGAGAACGAAACTGTATTTGTGGACATGTCAGAACAAGAAGGATGAGTTTCATTCCGCCAGGTGCGTACCTCATACATGGCACTGAGGTCTTTGAAAAAAGTCCTTGCTCTGCTGAGCAGAGCTTCACTTTCTGGGCAGATGACAACATATCCCACATCTCTCTGGGAACCAAAAGGATCCAGAAGAAGCTTTTCCCAGTAGGGCAACCCAAAAGGAGACAGTACCACAAAATCATACTCATAACCAACCAAAAAGGTGGGGATGGGCAGAGGCTCGGGAGACTCATCGGTTCCTGTAGTGTAAGAGGACAAAGGTTCATCTCATCAGCCAAAATATTTCAAAAACTGGTTTCTAAGTTCACTGAAGCTAATACTGATAAGGTACAAACACTTTACACATACCATATGATCCCCTTCCAGCCATCTTATGAAACTGTTGCCAAGTTAGCGGTCCCTGAACGCCCCAGGAGCGCACACTCCTCTTCTTCTGGATGGTGTCCTGCAGCACAGGCTGGAGGGACAACAACACCCGCAGGACATCCTGAGAGAAGAGCTTGCTCATGTCTGCTGCTACAAGAGGAAAAACAGAGAGAAAAAAGTTTTCACTTAACCACATTTGAGGCTGGGATGAGAAAAAAAGGGAAAAAAGACACAAAGTCAAAGGAAATAATGGTACAAAACAACATACATTTGCATTTTGGCCACTGATGGAGACAGGTGCTTTTCACTAGTGTTTCGTCTACTTTGCCTCCTGACATATTGTCCATGAACTGCCTGCCGTGTTCCAGCGCCATGTAGCAGTCATTGTAACAGTCTCTCTCTTCCACCCTCAGAAATGAACTCGGGGCTGAGCTCAGCTTTGGGTACTCCACCCCCGCCATTGGGGCAAAAGGGTTGGTACACTGGTCCTGCAGCAGCAGAATCAGCTCATCTGGAGGTTTCTCCGACAAGCTACCAGCTTTGTGCGTTGTGGAAGCTCGCAGCTGTTCGAAACACCGTTCCGTGTCTCGGCTGGAGTCTGAGCCCCTTCCCACCACGTCTAGTTCGTCCTCCAGAAACAGCCCGGCGGATTGGCCAAAGCGTCGGTTGGTGACAGCGCTGAAGCCACAAGTGCAGGGGTACTGGGCCTCGCCGTTGTCCTTGAGGTACACGCCCACATCTGCTCCTCTGATGTTCATGTTGCAGACACACACACAGCAACTGTCAAAGTTGCAGTCTTTGAAGAGGTTCATGACAGACTCTGACAGTATGAGGGTGACGTAGAGACTATGAGCCTCGGGGATGGAGGGCACAGTGGCCGGCTCAACAGAGCTGAGTGGTCGGCAGGTGGAGGGAGTGGAGGCGGGTGAGTAAAGGTCAGAATTGTCGTACTTGAGCGAGCCCTGGACGCTCGAAGGGCCGCGGGGTGTCCGAGGAGTACGTGGTGTGCGAGGCGTGGGCACGGAGAACCGTGGCGTGGCTGGGGAGGGCAGGATGCCTGTGCCACTGTTGCTGGGAGGGGCACTGCTGGACATGAAAGGTGTGTGTGTCTGAGGGGTGTAGGTCTGGCTGTAGTCAGGCTCCACACTGGGGACGTTACTGTTTCAGAGAGATAAACAGTGATCACAACATATCTCACTTTGTTGTTTAAACAAACTACTTGTCTTTCATATGCTGTTTTTTAACTACAATGTCTTAACTGAGTTTCAGGATTTTTATCTGTAATCGCTATGTCAGTAGCCTGTTTACATCCAACTCAAAGTAAATGTTAAATGCACCAACCTGTCTTTGGTGAGGAGATTGACATTCGTCACTGGTGGAATCAGTTCCATTTTACCCAGTGTCCAGCTGGGTGTGTACACACAGTCTTCTGGCAGTTTGATAGGCAGCAGACACTGGCTGGGTAGCGTCTTCAAGGGGGCGTACATGGAACAGCCGGTGAACAACTGACTTGTCTCAGGCTTGTACACAAAGGAGAAGTCCTGGAGGCAAATTAAAAAATGGTGAGAAACACTGATGCAGCTACATGTCCCACTTGCTTCACACTTGGCAGGTGTGCAACATGTCATACTTTTATTTCAGATGGCTTCGGGCTGCAGAATCCCTCCTCCACTTCCATCTTGAAGTGGTTGCCGAGCTGGCTGCCGTCCAACAGGGTGAGGCCCGCCCCTGCTTCCAAGCTGTCCTTGCTGCCGGAGTTCATGGGAGAGTAACCCTGCTGCTCCAGGGAAGGTGGGGTGGGGAACATCTGGTGCAGGTCTACAGAACCTACACATATAAGACATTATTACATTTCTTGACACAGTATAAGCCTTAAACGTTACCGTTTACAAAGATTGTCTGATGCTTGGTCTTCTTACTTATACAAGACAAGGGGTCTGACGCAGGTACTTTAGTTTCTTTACAGCCAAACTTGTCCTCCGTACCAACTCCAGCTCTTCTGGATCCAGGCTGTGCAGACAAAGGAAAACAAGATTTTATACTCAATACAAATCATTTCAGTGTTTCGACAGGCTTCACAAGCCCACATTAGTAGCCCTTCTCAAGCAAATATACACAATAAAAACATTTTAGACTGACAATTTTATTTAGCATACACTTACCGTGAGCTCGTCCTCATCGGAGTTGAAGATTTTATCCAGGTCACTGTAGGACACAGCCAAGTCGTTCTCATGGATGAGGCTGGTCGAAGCCGAGGGTTTGTTACTGGAGGGACCCTGACCATCTGCACCGCAAAACAGATTAAAGGGGAAAAGAGGAAATGGTAAGTGAGACACAGAGTTCAAAACACTTTACTTACATTCATCGCCAAACCTGAGGGCCAAGCAAAGGAAAGAAATCTTACCATCTGCTGAGGTTCCAGTTCCTTCATCCCCCTAAGTCAGAAAAAAAAAGATTTAATATAATGTTGTAGGGACACTGAGGCCAGTTTTACATGCATAACAAGTTCTGATTATCAAGCTTATTCTGAAAATCACAACATGTAAAAGGCAACCCACTGAGTTTTTTTTTTTTAACAACTTACAGCACCTTTTTTTATGTGTATCACAGTGCACATGCAAAAAAGACGCACTTGCACACCTCTCACCTCTGAATGTCAACACATTTGTTTACACCAGAGTAAGTGAATACCATGACTTCTGCAACAAGGTTTATTGCTACTATACCTCTGCATGTAATGTAACTAAACGTTTGTTTTTTTCTGTAGTTAGAAAGGAGGGGAAGAAATTCCTTCAAAATCCCTTCCTTCTCATTTAACAAAGAATTTAATCTTCAACAATATTAAATGCTTTTAGAACAAGTAGCCTTATGGGAGCTGAAGCAGTGAAAAACATAATCTGAAATTGGTAAAATTATGTATAATGGGAAGAAGTAAATCAATAAGACTAATTTAGCGCTCACTCTAGCTGACAATTGTTCTTTAATTTGCAAATCACACCTGGAGAGTTTGGCTTGCACATAATTTCCTTCATACAAACACATACATGCCTAAAAATCCCTGGTTCCAGCTGGTTCTTTACCAGGAAACAAAATCTTAACATGGCATTCAGCCCCCCTGTAGGAGCCCACCTTGTGTTTCCTG
This sequence comes from Acanthurus coeruleus, assembly GCA_029814675.1. Classification (NCBI taxonomy): domain Eukaryota; kingdom Metazoa; phylum Chordata; class Actinopteri; order Acanthuriformes; family Acanthuridae; genus Acanthurus; species Acanthurus coeruleus. Next base: position 16,434,785 of record JAPZDT010000023.1, on the reverse strand, counting down.
TTGCCTTCTCTCTCAGCACCGGCTTTGTCCTTCTTCTCAGTGAAGCTGAATTCCTCGTCTCCCTCTACGAAGGCGTAAGGGTCTGGTTCCTCACTCTGCTCTGTGTCTCCTGTTACAGATGAAAGATGGCTGTTTCTCCGCTGGGCGTAGGTCTTGACCAGCTCCTGGGACACCTTCAGGGGCTGCATGGAGCCCACCATCAACCTGAGAGGAAAGAGAATGTGGAGAGATGCTCAGACACTGCAGGAATGCCACTAAGACATAATTTAGATTTTGTTTAAATAAAGCTGAAGATAAGACTTTTAATACTTACTCAGTGACTGACACCACATTTTCTGTTCCTCCACCTCCCCCAGAATCATCTCGTACTTTATCCACAGGTAGCTGAGGAGTCGGAAATTGGGTGGCCTTCTTCCTGGGCAGGTTGAAATACTTCCAGGGGTTGTGGGTGGAGTCTTCATTGGGGTTGATGGCTGAGCCTACAAAGACAGTGGGTTCCAAGGTTTCGCTGTAAGTTTGGGGGAAGGGCAGAGGCATGGGCATGTTCTCCAGCTGAGGCTCTTCTGATGAGCCCTTCTGTGGCAGCAAACAGGGCTCCACTGATGGCGGGTAGAATGGTTGGTGAATGGGCGTGGACGAGTTCTTCATGCCACCTGGAGTCATGTCACCTTCTACGTGATCGCAGGGATGTGGGCTGAGAGGAGGAGGAGGCGGGGATCCCACCAGGTCTGCAGGGGGACCATGCATGTGCAGCGTAGGGGCTTTGGAGGGCACTGTGTCCACATGGTGCAGGCTGGGATACGAGCCCTCTTCCTGTGATCTTAAACAGAGCCTCTGGGTCTGCGGCTCCAGGGACTGCTCCTCGCTCACAGAGTTGCGGTGGTGAAAAGGTGTCTGCTGCCTCTTCTGTTGCTTCTCCCCCTTTTCCAGCTTCTCGCCCAGCTTGTGCTTGGGGGCTGGCTGGGCAGGCTGGCCTGATGATGGGGGGTGTCCTGAGGTGCTGCTGGATCGCTGTTTCTGGCTCTTATGCCTTTGTGAAAAAAAAAAACAAATAGTGCTTACAAGATACTTAATTATAAAAGAAACACCAATTTTGAGTACATTCCATTCAGCATACCTTGAGCAGTTGCAATGCGGCCTGTGCGTGGGCTCAACAAAATCCCAAAGTCCAGTTTTGTCTGAGTCCTCCTCACAGGTCCCATTGGTCAAGTTTGTAAACTTCCTCCTATTTAAAAAAACAGCAGATTGACATTTTATTGGTTAGCATTGAGGCTTTTTTGACTGGCAATGCTATTTTTTGAGGAAAACATGATACTATTGATGAAGAAATGATACTAAACATACTTGTGTCCTGTACGGTTTATGTTATACTCCTGCCACACAGACTCCACCATCTGGCTGGCAAGCCTGCGAGGGATTTTACCCCCATGTAGAGTGTTGTTAGAGCTGTAGCCATCGGATGCAGAGGACAACTTGAGCCATCTATGGGCAGGCTGATAGTCAGTCTGAGCCTCCTCTGGTGATGTTGGAGGAGTCAGAGTGACAGAAGACATGGCAGGATCTCTGTGAGCAGCCTGGCCCTGCTGAGTACCACACAGGCTTCCTGAGGTGTTGGCTGAGCCCTGAGGGACCACAGCAGGGAGGTCCGACAGGGGGAGAAGCACCAGGCAGGAAGGATAAACCATCCTCACTCCCGCTGCAAGCAAACAAGCACGATTGTTTATTAAAACTAACAGAACGCTAAGTGCAGTGAAATTTTGTGCAATGCCACCATTCAACAGGTAATTTGATGAAATGATCATTTCTGAGAGAGGTTATAATGAGACTTTCCTCCATTTATTTAAACCTTATGGACTTTGTTGCAGCAGTGCAAATGATCTCCAGTTTGCCATTTTAATAAAAGCTAAGCCACTACTCATACTTGTAAGATAATATGTATCATACGTAAACAAAGCCCATTTTCTTGAATCTTTCAACTTTCCCACCTTGGCTGTAGTAAGTCTTAATATACTACTAAACATATATTTTTAGATTTATTAAACATAAAAATTTAGAATAAAAACCATCAACTGTTCTGGTACACATTAGTAGTGTCTTACCAACAAGGACCTCCACAGCTGCGAGAGAGTCGTCCTCCCAGTCCGAATCTTCAATCTTGTCTTCCTGGACCTCCTTGGGATTGGGGCTGATGGGATAAAACTGCCTCCACTCTTCGATGAGCTTCTGAGTGGAGTGGTCCGACATCTTAAAAGCCTGACCAGTGAGGGTCCCATTTAAGCCGTATGGGCTCAGGATGACTGGAGGGATGAGACGAGTCAAAATGTTAGTGTAAAGTAGCTCCACTAATAAACCCAATGAAAAACACATCGTAAAAACAAGGCAAAAATTTTGCAGAGCTGCTGTGTTCCTACCTTGCAAGGGGCTGGAGCTTTGCTGGGCGAGACTGAGATGCTCCTCGCTCAGTCGCTGGAGGGGCTGATGTTGAGCAATCTCCACACTTGTGCACACGTTGCTGTCACCGTGTACGAAGAAGGTGAATGCACAAGACAGGTGCTCGCTGCATGGTGAGTCACAGACAAGAAGAGGCATTGTAATGTTTAGAGATACTTGTCCTCAGGCTATCTCCATAAAATTTTGTTTAAAAAAAAAGAAAAGAAAAAAAACACTTGACTATAGCTTCACTTCCCAGCAACCTACGTAATGTAAACCCCCGCAGGCTAATGAGGCTGTCAGTGAACACTATCATTGTTATGGAAGGATTCAAGAGGGGACTGAAAAAGGGTTGAGATTATGTGAGAGGAATAACTCCTTGCAAACTTGGCTGGGCACTTTGATCTATATAATGCTTCCAGGTAACAACTGCTCCTCCCACAGATACTAAGAGAAAAACAAGAAGGCTTGCTAATTAGGTCATTAG
>JAPZDT010000023.1:15406636-15422060 GCA_029814675.1 Acanthurus coeruleus | reverse complement strand
ACTATGATTAAGTTACTCGAATTTGCTCCTAGTTCATGCATGTTTAACTCATGTATTTTTTTTCTTATTTTGAAATTTTGAATCAACTTTATTGAATTTATTGTATCAATGTCAAAATCATTATGACTGTTCCTCATTGTATTGTACCAATTCTTCATTATTGTGCTTTGAAAAATACGTTGAACTCTTAATTGGCTGGTTGTATGGTTTTTAATCCAATTGCACCAGCAGACTGAGGGGTACAAATTAAGTTCTTGGCATTTCATTGCTGAACTGTTATGCAGTTTTATTGTGTTTACTTATTATTGAATTTTGTGTTAAGTTTTGTGAGGTTTTGTCACTCCCACCCTGGCAGTTGTCCCTTATGGTAATTGGGGTAAATGGTAGTGTTAATCTCCCGATCAAAAAGGGGGGAGGGTCTGTGAAGGAATTTCTATAACACCCTAAGCCTTGGTCACCTCTACGACTGCCAGTGTACCTCTTTGCACTTAAGTAGACTAAAGTTGATGCCTGGGTCACACAGTCCCTTTGTTTGAATCAAAGTTGTGTCTTCCACAAGTTATTTGTGCAGACTATCCCCATCTGCGCTCACCATAGCAACCCAGGTTGAGGGCTTGGCTTTTCCTGATAGCAAATAGGAATGGCGCCAACAGATATGCAGAGGCAGACACTGACCTCTGGTATGAGTGACTGTCACCCAGTGATGGCAAGTAACGAAGTACAAATACTTCGTTACTGTACTTAAGTAAAATTTTCAGGTGCTTTGTACTTTTAGAAGTATTTATTTTTCTGACAACTTTTGAGCGCCCATGGCCTTATTTAAAAGAAATGTATGAATTTGTTGGCTCCAAGGGTAATTCCTGGCGAATGCGCTGCGTCTTTTGCAAACCTAAAGTCCACGAAGTGTTGGCATTCAAGAACTGTCCGTCAAACCTCAGAAAACACAAACAGGTAAGTGTTAACGTTGCGTTAGGTAGTAATATTGGGCTAACGTTAGCTGCTGAATTGGGGCGGTTAGGCGAGGTCTAGGCTAAGTTAACTAGCTAGTTACTGTAATTGGACTATGCTGAAAGCTGGCTAACGTTGGCTGCCACAGTCTGCTGAGGGTAAGTAATGATAATAGTCAGCGTTTCATGTGGGGATAACGTAAGCTAGTCAGTCAGCTAACTTAGCACTTTTAGCACTTCCTTTCCCTCGTCTTTAAGTCAATACGTTTTTTGAATGGGATTTTGGTAAAATATATCAAATTAGGTATCTGGTTAACAAAACCTGAAACTCGCATGACATGGTGGGGCCGGGGGCAACCCTATGTTCCCTCATTTCTAAGATTTTTCTCAAAATGAAACTGTCAAGTCATTTTTATTTTTATACCGCATGTAAAAGGATGATTCAGAGTAATTTCAAACTAACATAGGGACTAATTTTGGAAAATGAGGGAACATATACGGCTGTGGGAACATAGGCATGCTCCCGACATGGTGATGTCAAAAGTCATGCAATGTAGTAAAAGCCTGATGTTAGTTTTTTACTTTAGTTTAAGCTTCAAATACGGCATAAAAGATGTTCATATGTGAAGATTATCTCATTGAACAAAACGTGTAACTTGACTTAATGCTGGCTCTCCTATATTTGTCCTTCTAGAGAAAACACAAGAAACACCTGGAGAGATATACACAGCTCACAAGCCTGAAAAGGAGGAGCAATGAAGCACCCAATGAAGCACCCAAGCAGCTGAAACTGTGGGAAGCCAGGCATGTCTCTCAGAAAAGTGTAGATGCACATATTCTTGACTTTATAGTTCAGGGCCTGCACCCTCTGAGGGTTGTTGAGGAGGAGGCCTTCCAGCGCCTTGTGAATCACCTCCAACCAAATGCTTCTGTAATGACTCGTAGCACGTTGAAAATGAAGATTGACAAAGCAACACAAGAAATGAAGAAAAACCTTAAGGCTGCAATGCAAGATATTGAGTTCATCGGCACCACTACTGATTGCTGGACAGCACACAGGAAGGGCTTCATTGGTGTCACAGCACACTGGATACAACCCACAAGTCTGCAGAGGTGCTCTGCTGCACTAGCCTGCAAGCAACTCAAAGGCCCACACAACTTTACTGCACTCGCAGATGCTCTGACTAAAATACATACAGGTATGTAGGCTATTGGTAAATTTGTAGTATTTTACTTAAGTCCAATCCAGTTAAAATGTATAGAATTCACATTTTCACATTGAATACATTTTAACACTGAATAATATCTGATTCCTTACCTTAACTAATGTGTGTAATCATGTGTATGTGTCTGTCCATTATCCCTGACTACAGCAAACTTGAATTTCCTGTGGGATAAATATCGCATTTGCCTGCCTTCTCTCTTATCGCCTTAGAGTTCAACATCAGAAACAAGATTGTGCGTGCGACGACAGATAGTGGCTCCAATTTTGTGAAAGCCTTCCGAGTGTATGGTGTCACTGAAGATGAAAACAACAACACAGAAGCCCTTGGGGCAGAGCCAGATCAATTAGGTGAGTGTTACACATTGGTTTATGATGATTACATAACTATTGAAAAGCACCCTATGAATGCAAATTAATTTATTCTATTAAGCAGGAGAAGAGAATAGCGAAGAGGACATGGTTGAGTCAGTTGAGGTCGGTCTCTTGTTGGAGCAGGATGATGGCTGCCAAAGCACCATTGCTGTGCCTGTCACCTTCTGAACCTGGTGGGTGATTGAGTTTATGGATTGAATAAAAATGGCAATCCAAGGAATGATATGTAAGTGAACACTTATTTCCAACACGGTCCTTTGATATTAACAGGTGGCAACAGTTGACATCCAAGCAGCAAATGCTAACCCGGTGTACATGAGGCTCTCGCGCTCATCATCCGCAAAGTGCCAGGCTCTCTGGAACAAGAGCAGCAGATCCACCACAGCTTCAGAGATCATTGAAGAACACTGCAAACTCCAGTTGCTGAGGCCATGTGAAACAAGGTACACTTTGCACATTGAGATGTTCAGCCCTTTGAATTTTTCAGTTGTTAAGCACTATATGAATAAAATGCATCCCTTTTTTTATTACAGGGTGGAATTCTTTCTTCTATGCTATTGAACGGATTGTACGGATTGCGAGGGAACAAGGAGAAATGGCCATTGCAGCGGTCTGCAGCGCGCTGAAGATTCCGATGTATGTTTACTTGCATTACACCTAACTGTAGGATTGGCTGTAAGTTAACATGCAGGAGAGAATCAACATGAGCAGCTAGCTTTCTTATTCACCATATTTTCAGGCGATACGTTCTCTCAACTGCTGTTCCTCTACCAGCACCGAAGAATGGGCAATAACTTAAACTTATAGTGCCACCTAGTGGCCTAACAGGAAGTACAACTAGGCATAATGCCATTATACACTTGTTGCAAAGTACACAACGCTAACTGCCTGCCTTGGATAGTTTTAGGTGTTGTGGGCATTATTGTTCCATCATGTAGACATGTTTGACTGCCTGGACATTGATGGTTTTGTGTGCATGTGTTTTTCAGGTTCACTCCTGCTAAGATGGCGTTTCTCACAGAATACGCAAAGTCGATGAGCCCTGTTGCAGTGGCCGTCGATGTTCTTCAGGGAGAGGCCAACGTGCAGCTGGGGTGGCTTGTACCAACCATCACACTGCTCAAGTCCAAGCTCCAGAACCTTCACACCACCGTCAGGTATGGCGGGCCCTTGGTGGACGCTCTTCTAGCAGGACTTGAACGTCGCTTTGGAGAAATGTTAGCTGAACCAGAACTGATTGCTGCTGCCATTCTTGTCCCCAAGTTCAGGAAACGCTGGACCACTGATGAAGACATCCTTAAACGTGGTATGTGCTTCATCCCCTTCAATTTGTTAAATATGATGTTATATTTAATATGCTTAACACCCTAAAACTTACTACCCTCACATCTCTATGTACATTCAAACAAAGTAGATTATAACCGACTATTGCACCTGTTAAAGGGTAGCTTTAGATTTGTCAACCTGGACCCTATTTTCCCATCTACTTATCTAAATCAGTGGTGGTATTTTCAATATTAGCAAATGCTCCTGTATGGAGTGAGGGACTTTTGTTTTTATGTATTCCAATAAATATACATATACATAAATATAAATTGGAATACACTGAAACAGTCCCTTGCTACGTAAAGGAGCTATTAGGAATATTGAAAATCCCACTACTCATTTAGACAAGTGGATTGGGGAAAATGGGGTCCAGCTTGAACAAGAAAACTAAGTACCACTTAACTTGGAGCCCCAATACCCTTTCATGCCTTCTCCTTCATCCTTTACTCCCTTGTTTCCTCGCCCTCCCATGCACCAGGTTCCTCCTTTCTCTCTCCATCCCCTTCTCTTTAATGCTTATTCTGTTCATTTGGTTTTGTATCCCCCATAGGCCTCGACTACATCAAATCCCACCTGAAGGAGCAGAGTGCAGTGCAGTCAGGTGACAATTCGTCATCATCGGAGGAGGATTTCTTTTCGACAATGAAGCAGACGGATCAACGGGATGGTAACGCCAAGCAACTAGAGTCCTACCTGACCAGTTCAACTGATACCATGGACATCCTGAAAATGTTTCCATCTGTGTGCCACCTGTCTCTTAAGCTAAACACACCACTACCTGCCTCAGCTGCCTGTGAGAGGCTTTTTAGCACAGCAGGAATGATATTTAGACCCAAGAGGGCTAGGCTATGTTCTAAGAACTTTGAAAACCTGCTTCTCTTGAAGCTGAACAAACAATTTTGTTAGATGTGTTTGCCTTTACATTAGACTCACATAGAGGGGTGGAGTGATGTAGAGAGATAGAGAGGGGGCTCTAGAGTGTGTGTTGTGTAACCCAGGTTAAGAATCTGTGTTTAAAAAAAAAAAAAAGTTCATTATATATTAAAAGAGAGCTCTTTGAATTAAAAACAGTAAATTATTTTTATGTAAAAAGAAAGCTGTTTGCATTAAACAGTAAATTATTGCATTTTATGTTAAAAATCTTATTTCATTTTATGTTAAAAAAGAAAGCTGTTTGAATTAAAAACAAATGCTTTAATGTTTTTGTTAATTATAAACATGTACAGTGTTGCACTTATGTACTATTAAAACAAGTTGATTAAGAGTTAGGTCTATGAGCATGATTTGTGACACTACAGTTTAGAATCCAGGTCCATCTAATGTTCATAAGTCAATGTTCATACAACATTGATGAAATGGTTTCTAGCTTTGCAGTGAAGCGTGCAATAGAAATACTTTTTACTTTTCATAATACTTTTGAGTACATTTCAGGGCCTGTACTTTTTACTTTTACTTGGGTAGATATGTGGATCAGTACTTTCATGTTTACCAAAGTCATTTTTTACACAGGTACTTTTACTTTCACTCAAGTAAAGAATTGGGGTACTTTTGCCATCTCTGCTCCTCTCAGCTCTGTGAATATTTCCTCCATGTGAGGTAGTGGGAAGCTGTCAACTACAAATGACTTGTTAGGCTCTCTAAGGTCCCCGCAAAGACGTGGATCTGGTCTGTCTTTTCTTATGGTGACTACTATGGGTGAAATCAATTCAGAAGATTCTACAGACTCTGTAACATCCGGCTCTGCCGGCTTTTTTTAACTCCTTAGAGACCGCTTCTCTGACTGAGAAAGGTAATCTGCGCAGCTTCTGCTGTACTGGCTTTACATCAGGGAGTACTTTAACCTTGTGGATGAATTCCTTTGCACATCCTAGTTTCTCCACTGTTACACTACCAACTTCAGAGTGAGACTGGATACTGGGAGCTGGAGTGACCTGACCATCTATCACTTGCATTTACAGTGCATGGAGTAAGTCTCTACCGAGCACTGCAGACCCTAGGTACACAATGTATATATCTCTGTTAGTAGTGCAGCCACCAAACGCTACGTTAGCCCGTAAGCATCCTTTCACGGCTATGGGGTTTCCACCATAGTCCTTAAGTTTGCATTTTGGCCTTGTAAGAGAAATATCAGTGAAGAGCTCAGTGACAACTGATATTGGTAGAATGGGCACTCTTGAGCCTGTGTCTAGCATTAGTTCAATATCCTGGCTTTCTGACCCTGTTACACTGACTGTAACTGTACACATTATGCTGCTGGAGTCACATTCATCCACATTATCCACATTTAAAATAGTCACTTTGGGACAGTCTCAACCTCACTCACGTGTTTGCTTCCCCGACAAACTTTTGCAAAATGTCCTTTCTTTTTGCAGGCGTTGCAGAGCGCCTCCTTTGCAGGACATCCTTTGTAGTTAGCAGTGTGCTGAGCAGAGCCACATCTGTAACATGTTTTCCCTTGTGTCGACGGTGAAGCTGAATGTGGTTTGTACTTCTCTTTTTTGAACTTGCCAGGCCGCTGCGGTCCCTTCACGTGAACTGCGTGCACAGCGTCATCCATTGCTCCCTTGCACATAGTTTTAGCTTCCGTCACTGCAATTTCAATCTGTCGTGCTATCATCAAAGCTTTGGTGAGTGTAAGTGGTACCTCCAGTAGTAAACGCTCTCTGATGCGCGTTGGATTCGTCTTCTCCACGATCTGATTCCGTATCATCTCCTCTTCCATAGTCCCAAACTGACATGTTGTAATAAGTTCTTTTAAAGCAGCAGCAAACTGGTCTGTAGTCTCACCAGGACGTTGGCTTCGTTGTCTGAAGCGGTAACGTTCAGCTACGACGTTCACTTGTGGTATGAAGAAATCCTCTCTAGCTTTTAGCGCTATGTCGTACTTATCATCAGCGACCGTCAATGTGTAGAAAAGTCTCTGACCTTCCGCACTCAGACAATGGATAAGCAGTGCGCGCTTTCTTGCATCCGGCAGATCTGACTCAGACATGGCTAGCAGGTAATTTTCGAAGCTCCGTAACCATGCTTTAAGCGGTATTGGCGGTGGTCCGACGTTTTGTAGAAAAGGTGGAGGCTGGCTCAGGTTCATCCTCGTCGCCAATATGTTGTGTCGCTGATTAAAACAACTTTTGTAGGTCTTTACTTTACTTTATTTCCAACTTAATCAACAACCTAGCAGCTACAGGATAGCTGATGACAGGAAGCATTACTTCGTATTCTCCACAATACCTAGCATACTTCTCGTCTTTTTCCATTACCACAACTCCTGCACTAAATACTACCACCTAGTGTTCAGGCTGAAACATTGAAACAACACAGATGTTCACCGCACAAATTAACTTCGGGAACAAGGATGAACTTTAAGGTGGAACAAAATGAGGGATTCAAGACTTCAGTTACCGAGAGAGAAAAGGGTTATAATTAAACTGAGTTGGAAAACACAGGTACATCACTATACTGCACATTAATCTTTAGGGAAGCAAAATTCAGCAGCCTTCATGTATTCAATATTTATCCAACACACAATGACTAAAAAAACATCATTGTGAAGTGACAATATCAAAACAAACAAGACTGTCAATACTGAGCTCTGTTGAAAATAAATGGACTGTAGCATCTTTTGGGTTTTAATTAGATGGGTTTTAAGTCTGACAGCATGCTGTTATACGTAGCAATGAATGTGCACCCCCCCACTTTGTGCAAGTCACTATGTCAGTCAGTCTGGTTGACTAAATAAAGCTAAAAAGACAGAAGAACTTTGATGCCATCTCTGTGTCAGGAAAGGAATAATGAGACTAAATTTCCTGTGCTGGAGCAACTAGTGGGCCTGGTTTTACATAGCTAGCTGTAATACTGACAGGAACGCTGTTGTACAGGTTTTACAGGATATTTTGTATCTTAAAACTTGATATTATACTTGCACAATGGTCGTCTGTGTAGGATTTGTGACAATAACTTTGGTTACGATCTGTTTGTTAAAAGTTAATTTTGAAAACTGTTGTGTTAAAACTGTATGGGAAAGAACAAACTGGTATGAGTAGCATAAATGTTTTGTATTTCTAATATTCTGAAACTTTTATGCTTCTAGTAAGTGACAATACATTCACATTTCTATAGACTGGCCTACTCTTTGCAGGGACCAAAGTGGCTTTATCGCCTATATTGGTTTTTCAAACTCACCCAGAGTACCAATCAATAACAAGGAACGATGGAGTTTAAGCACTGACAGGACCTGAGGATGCCTTTCCTATAAGAAAAATGTGCATTGTCTTATATATATTTTGAACATCAATGTAATATACTCAAGAAGTATGCTAAACTAAACACGTTTGGAGGGAAATCCACTATCATACTATACAACTACACGAAGCCCTGTACCAGGAGAAACCCACCCACACACACACACACACACAAAAACAGGAAACACTGTCTTGCGCATTACACATCTGTCCCCGTTCACTCGAGCTTTCATGTGCTTCTCACAGACTTCAGATTACACAACTCTGTGACAGGAGATCTGAGAAATGGCAGGTAAGATTCATGGTTTTGTATAAACTCTACTACTATTGATAAAGATGGATGTTTGCTGTAACGTGTAGCCGATCTGCCAGAGAACGTAACTGCAAACGAGCTGTGAAGAAGTGATTTTTGTTATGAGAGTTATAACAATGATGAGGGTTATGAATGTGATTCATTTTTTTACACACTTAAAAGTCTTTATAAATCTATGTATGCCACGCATTAGTTTCACTTTGCTGCCGCCCTGTTTGACTCTTCTGGCCTTTTGAATTGTAAAAGCGAAGAAACAATACGATGAAGCGTTGACTGGTTTTCAAAACTAGGATAATACTTTATTGAAATGACAATTGAAATATGCTTCATATCATATTAAAAGAGGGTTCGCTGTGTCTCATTTTTCAAACAGTAAACAGCATTTAAAGTTTATGGAGCTGAACTGCACAAAGTGCACAGGTTAGACCATCGGTTTTCTACTGAAGCGACCTCGGTGACTTTTTCAAACCAAGACCCGTAAATAGAGTTAAATATAGATATCAATGGTGATGTACCATTATTTTAAACATATACTGACTTTTACAGCTGTGGAGTATGACAGTTTCAAGGCGTGGCTAAACTGTAAGTAGGTTTTTCCTTTACACTGTTAGAAGGAAGGGCACAAATCGCGAGCCACTCACACCGCAATGTCAGTGTCAGACACGCAGTCAGCACACGAGAGAAAAAGGTTAAAAACTATAAAAGAGGTCATCAGCTACATGTGGTTTGTCACTGACAGCAGAGCAGCAGAATGTAGTAACAGAAATGGTGGATTGGTGCTGAAAATCGATACTCTAGTAAACGTAAAAGTACTCCAATAAAAAGTAACTCAAGTAAAAGTGAAAACTACCATTCGACAAATCGACTTAAATAAAAGTTATAAATAATCTGGTCAATAAAATACTCAAAGAATAAAAATAAGGTGAACTTCTTAATTTTCATGCAGGTAGAAGTTATTTCAAATAACAGATTTTTAAAAGAACAGATTTCTAATGTTTTTCAGAGTTTTAACTTAAACATTCAAAGATTTTTAAAATTTCTGTCCAGATGAGAGAAAATTCATGAATGTCAGTGTTGGGTGATTTTGCCATTATTTTTACAGATAATTTGCAGGACTTAGTGTTCCTTTATAGGTTGAAAACAATTATCCACAACTGCAATTGAAGAAACCATTAAAAAATCTGTTGCATTATATAAAGAATAGCATAAAGCTAAAGACTAAACTGTTATTCTCACAGTGCATTAGGAGGCATGTTTCTCATGAATGGTGAACTGTCCTTGCGCAAGTCACTGAATCAGAAGTCTGCCAATGATGTCTGTTCCATCAGTGTGTTTGTGTGTGTGTGTGAATGGGTGAACGCCAACTTGTGTTGCAAAGTGCTTTGAGTAGTAGAAAGACTAGAAAAGCTCCATATAAATGCACTTTTGAGAACAAATTTGAATTTTGTAATGTTTTTCTTTATATTTTTTCTTCTAGAGGAGCTTGCCAAGGTGAGGATCACGTTTGTGGATAAGGTAACTAAAGAACTCATCAATCAGCTCCTAGACGACATTTTTAATGACGGTATCGTGAACGATGGGGAGAAAGACTCAATCATTGAGGAGAACGTTAGCAGAGCAGACAAGGCCCGCTGCCTCATCGACACTGTGAGGAGGAAAGGGGACGAAGCCAGCAGGAAGATGATCGCTCACATTCAACGCAGAGACCGTACACTTTACTCTCAACTGGGTTTTTCCTGTGGTTTACCTGCTTCATCAGGTCTATGTGCGTCATCCTGTTTCCATTCTAACTAACATTATATTTGTCATGAATACAGATGCATTCACCAAAAGCAGTTCATCTTTTTAAAGAGAAATGTTTTGCTCTCCCCAGCTGAAAAGCCCCAAATGGAGCAGAAAGGTTCAACAAATACCGGAGTTGACAAATCCCAGACAACAATGGAAGATGTAAGTCACTTATGAAAGTCATATCAGTGGGAGCACTGAGGAAATCTAGTTTTTGCTTTTGGTTCCTGTGCTACCAACTTTATGTGTTTGTGTTGTTTAACAAGTGGGAATAAAACAGTTTTCTCAAATTACATATTTCCTGGAAATGAACATGTTTGGTCTTGTGGTAAATAGTTAACTTCCTTCCTTTAATTTTTTTTTTTAGGTTTACCCTGTGACCAAGCATTCCAGTATGAATCGCGTGGCTCTTCTCATTACCAATATAAAGTTTACTAATGAAAAATTTAACAGAAATGGAGCTGAGAAAGACGAGGAAAACATGGAGAAACTGCTCAAATCTCTGGGATACGAGGTGGTGAAACACACAAACCTCACAGGAAAGGTACTTTATTTAGATGGAACTTAAAAATAATTTTTACATGTCAACTTAGTAATATGATAACTGATATGTGACTCATTTTGTTCTTACAGGCAATTGAAGAAGCTATAATCAATTTCTCAAAACACCCAAAACTCAAAGATACGGACAATGTGTTGGTGGTTATCATGTCTCACGGGATACTGGGAGCTATCCTCGGTGTCGACTGCAATGATGAGACATCTGGTGATAAGACACAGGATGCGTTCTTCATTAACAACATTTACAGACATTTGGGCTCAGAGAAATGTCCAGCGCTGCTGAACAAACCTAAGATCATCATCATCCAGGCCTGCAGAGGAGGTGATCTCTTCTACTCTTATAGTTATACCAAACTTTAATATCAGTTCATTAAGCATTCTGCTCTTATGTTGTTTATGGTGTTGAAGTGGGCCCTTCCTCTTGTGCACGGCATTATAATTGTGGTACATGTGTTTCAGGGGAGGGAGGATCGGTACTTATTAGAGAGGGTGATGTGGACAGTGATCATGTGGCACAGTCAGGTCCAAGTGAAGAAAACATTGAGGACGACACTTTGAAATTTGTACACAGAGAAAAAGATTTCATTTCACTTCTCTCCAGCACCCCTGGTGAGTTAAATTGAGATGACATCCTATAGCTTTTACACTTTGATTATAAACTCTAATAATCTGGCATACAAACAACAGAGAGAAAAGTTAACATATATAATATAGAGTAATATGTTTTGTTTCTGTATGTTTTTTCCGCCAGAATGTGTCTCATACAGACAAAGAGAACATGGGTCTTTTCTCATCCAGTTTATCGTTGATGTATTCAACAAACATGCACACAAGGATGACATTGAGGAACTTTTCAGAAAAGTAAGTTTTGTAAGAGCAACTGTCCTCTGGATTAGAAATATACCTGTTTAATAAGACACAGCAGTAATGTTGATACTGTGATTTTATTGGTCATGGCATTTCTTAATTTAATGCACTTTGTTGACCACAGGTGATGCAACGATTTGAAGAGTTTCCCATGCGAAACAAAAGACAGATGCCAACCAAAGACAGATGCACACTAATAAGGCGCTTCTACTTCTACCAAGGCTGATGTCACAGTTGTGATTAAATTTAAACCTTGCTTTAATTTTTCATCAGTTTCATTGTGCTCAATCATGAACTAGCTGGTGACTAGCCTGAACGAATCTTTGTTTTCAGTTAACTTAAAGCGACTATGTGGAACTTGCAGTTTTTGTCGATTCTAGCACCCCTTATGGACAAAAGTGGTAGTGACTCCAGCACCGATTGTCGTAAAGATATTTGTCAGTCCATGCACTGCCAGCAATGTGTGCATTTGTTTTGGGAGTGAGTGAAAGAGAGACCAGAGGATGGATCGTGATGAGGTAATGTATTCATATCTGACCACGAAAGATGGTAATATGAGGATGGTGAAGCAAAGCAACAGCTAAGGTACAACAATGTAAGTTTATAAACTCAACAGAGAGTCTGTGGAGACTAACTAACAGCTGTAACAGCAACAACAAAAAGCTTGGTTTGTAATTGTAATTTATTTGAAAAGGATAAGTTATCAACATTTCGTAGTTATGTTACATCTTCATAGTAAAAAGCCAAAATACAAGATGTGACTCCATAGCAAAAACAACAGAAAATAGTATGTTATTAGCCAACTGTATTTTCACCAAAAATCTATTACCTTTATTTTCTGTAGGCTACACACCAATTCGCTCTCCATGCTGAGGTGCAAACTAACTTCTGTAGGCATAAAATATAATTACGTTATTGTCATTACAGAACAATGAAACTGATAAGCGATCCACACAATTCAAAGACAAAATAAAAGTTCAAAGCACATTACTTTGAGGTGCTAAATGTAAATAACAGACACACATGAACATATAACCCCTCTCTCTCTCTCTCTCCATGTATATGTTTCTATTTGAAACATGGTAACATAGTAGTAAATCATTTTGTCTGAATCTGGAAAGATTCTGACCCAATCACAGGTATTAATAGTAATTACATAAAAATAGCAGTCTTTTTGCTGAGGGTTTTGACACTGTTTCATAAATACTTAAAAGTTCCTAATGGTCACTTTAAGTCTTTGAATCTTAATATATCCGACTTTTATACCTTAATACATAGTTGAAAAGAGATTTTGCCTTTTGAGGTTAATGCAAAGTACAGTCCTTTCAGATTTGTGTGTTGTTAATGTTTTGTTTTTTGTTTAATGGCTGCTCCTCACTTTGAAATTTACATACATACATAAATGCAGAAAAAACAAGTTGTTGGAACTCAAAACACCAGGAACAACAGTAAAAAGCTGATGATGTTAATGGTTTTGTAACTGCAATCTGATTACAACTGATAGTTTTCTAATTACACTACATGACATTTAGCTTTCCAATAAGGGTAAGAAGGATTTCTTTTAACATTTAATGATTATTTTTCAGAAAATACTTTCCTACTTCTTTCATGTCTATTGGACTCAAGTATCTGTTCTGAATCTAGCACTGTTAGTTGTACTGTGTATTTTTAATATTGCCTCTGATAATTGAAAAAAAGATCCAAACATGTCTTGAGATGCGATTAAGCCAAGCGCATTAAAGTAAAATGATAGTATGCAGAGTATCAGTTTTATCACTGTGAAATGATCAGTGTACACTTTTGGTGTTAAGTGATTCTTACCTGTTGTAAATCTCAAAAGGATGATGAAAATTGAATGTTAATCATTCATTTCTAGCCAACTTGTTTTTGTCTAAGTCTGCCCATTGATTTAGAAGGTAATGGGATACTTAAAACTATGAATAAATGCGGTAGTTTGAAACAAATGTGATGTTAAATCTCAGCTGGTCTGTGACTGAGAGGAAGTAAATGTTTTTTTGTGCTTTGACTGTGACAAACGGGAACTTCAGAGTGTGGGGGAGAATTGAAGGAAAGTGAAGTGGCAAGTGGATATCTCAAGAATGCTCCGAGGGATTTTCTTCAAACTTTGCACAAGTGTTCACTTTAAGTCAAGGATGTGATTAGATCTTAGAGGTCAAAGGTCAAGGTCACTGCGACCTCATGTTCATGTCATGCTTGTGAATGTGGTATCTCAGGAAGGCCTTGAAGAAATTTGCTTCAAGGTCCACTGTGACTCAGGTATGAACTGATCAGATTTTGTAGGCCGAGGGTGTCAAGACTTCCCTTTATCAAGACTGTCTAGCGACTCTTAAGTTCGCGAAGGCATATTACCACCAACTGTTGACTTAAATTGACCTTAAATATCTAACTTTTTGTTTGTCCTGATGTAGTAAACTTCACAAATTAAATAATTAATATGAACGTATTTCCACTTTGGTCTATGGCGGATTTAATAACTAAGCCCTCAGAGAATTATCTGTATCTTAATTCCTACATTCCTTGTAGCCTCTTGTCTTTGTTTTGTCATGATTGTTTACAGGCCATGCAAACTCCAGGTTAAGGCTGTTTTAGACAAATAAAAAAAAATCTCATGAATCCACTGTGCATGACTTCCAACAGTAGACAAAGTTAATGACTCAGTCTTTAACATGTGGGGCATATGGCAACAGGAGAGGGAATACTAGAAGAAGTGTATCTGTCAGCCGTTAAACCTCCGTTAAATAGGTTATCACTTGTCATTTTCAAGGTTTCAGATTAATGGAGGATTAACACTGTGTGACTGAAAAGAAAAAAATTACACTTTGCGTTTGATGGAAACTACGCAATCTGTAATTCATCCTTTTTGTAATTTAGCTCTTTTGACTTTTTTGTTGTTTTGATTTTGTTACGTGAGCTCTGATTTCATTATGTCACAAAATGGAACCATGACAAAAAGAACACAGAAGAGTTCTTTAGAACCTCAGAACAAACAGAAAGATCAAGTCTAACTTACACTCACAGCAGCAGGAGAGAAAAGCACAAGTTCTGGTTATCTTCAGCAACATACCCTCTCAGATATTTGGATCGTGAGCACACTATCAAAGCAATATGGACAAGAAAACGCTGACATATCTCAATTTCCTGGTCTCCAGAGACAGTTTAGGTGAGTGTGAAGTTCTTGCAAACAGTTGCTTTACATACACTGCAAAACGTTTGTAATCAAAAGATTTCAGTGTGTTTTTTATTAAAGAGGTTAAATACCTGCTACTTCATTTAAGAAAGCTCAACTTGTTTTCAGTGCAAGATATTTAAAGTATCCATGTACTTCAGGTTTTTTCTAGCAGTGGTAAGGCTGCTCAGGTCAAGGTGATGGAAAAGCATGTAGAGCATATTTCATGAAGAGATCACACTTTTCTGTCCTGAGTTCACCTTTTAAAACTTAAACTGTGATCTGCTTTGAGTCTTTTCTGGAGTTTTACCCAAGTTAAAATGTTTTACTTTGCCTTATTTTGTGCATCTCATAATGGATGCATGAAGACATTTAACCAAACCTCTGCAGTGTCATGTAACCACTTGTTATCAACCACTTTTCTAAAAAACAAGTTAAGGTTGAGGAATCACAGTCATGTATTTTGTTTGTTTTTTATGCCATAGAACAAAGCGTGAAAATCTCTTCAGACCTTATTTCAGTCATTGTAGCGTAGGCTTTTACCAAAGGTGTCAAAACTGGTTAAAATAAGTACAAATGTTGGGCGCCAGACAGGGAGGA
>JAPZDT010000023.1:13478594-13492089 GCA_029814675.1 Acanthurus coeruleus | reverse complement strand
ACAATTACACGATTAAACCACTTTGTGATTGAAATTATTCATAGGCGCTCACGGGAGAGAAAGAGGGCTTTAATGGAAATGTTCATATTTCTCCGCATCGATGAACAGCAAAGATAGACACCAGTTCATGTAAGGATATTAGCGTTGAAAACTGACGTTTGCAGCAAAAGGGATTATAAGTTTCTCCGTTTGGTATTGTGTCTGATTACTCATTTATCATTAATTCATGACAGAAATATTGAAAAAGGGGAGATACTGACTTAATCCTGAACTGTGTCTGTATTCAAAGAAAAAGTGAAGTACTGTGGTCTTTTAATAATTAAAATTCATAAAAATCAAGCAATAAATGGGATTATTGGTCGAATCTAACAATTACAGCTTTACTACAAAGAGCAATTTCTCACTTTTTATGGTTCCAAGAGGGCAGGGCAGAGGAAGAGGGGTGCCAAGAGGGCAGTAGTGTCCAGTTGGGCAAGGGGTAGCATGAGGGTCTACAGAGCCTTCAGGGCAGTAGTATCCTGCAGCACAGGGCCCCGCCGGGGCATCTAGACCAGTCTGGTTACAGTAAGAGCCAGCCTCACAGGGCTGGGGGTAGGCAGAGCCAGGGGAACAATAAAACCCTAAAAAATAGACAAAAATGTTATCACTGAAATAAATCAACGCCAGAGTGACCAAAAGTCCAATCAGGAGGATTACTGTTCTTATGCACACACTCCCTCTGGGGATGAGGGATGTTCTCTAACTCGCAACTTTTTTTCCCCACACTCTTATTTTCAGTTTCTTTTGGCTTCTTTTCTAATGTTCCCACAGGTAGCAATTACTTTGCTGCCAGGACTTAAATGTATTTTTTGATGGTCTGACAACAGCTAGATATTTCGGTATTTCCTGCGTATCACCACCCAACCATCCTCAGCTTCTCAAGAGGAAAATTCAGCTCCAGCATTAGGTTTCCGGGCCTTTAAATAAGGTAATTTAAACGCTCAGAAGTTCAGGGGTTCATCTTACATAGCATTTAGTAATTACCCCTGTTCCACCGAGATAATTTAATGATAGGCTTCAAAGGAAAAAGCTTTTCTTTATTTCTGACAATTTCCAAAACTAACCATGAAGAAAAAAAGCTGAGCATTCATTCGTGTCCTGTCTTAGCCATAATTTTTTTAAAACAGTGTTTTAGAGGATGAGGCGGTACTTAAGCTGAAAAATATTGCATGCACAGGACAGATCAGATGAAATTAGTCAGTTGTCACAGCAATTACAGTAAGTGGGACTACCATGTCATGAGCAAAGAAGATCACACTGAGTGCACAAGTTCACTGTCAGGATTTACCCACCCCGGGGGCATAAATCTCCTCTGTAGGTGGAACATGAATAATGTGGACTCTTAAGAAATGGCGGTGGGTGAGTCACAATATGGTCTGAATCTGCCCGTGGGGCCGCTACCACTTCGATCCAGCGAGTGTCTCTGCCTATAATAGAACATGGCAGATAAAGCATGAGACATGTCTGAGTTAATATCTCTGTCTTGCAGATAGGAAAGCAAAGAGGAGCCTCTCTTATCTTTCTACATGCTGATTTCAGAGAATTGATTGCCAAGGGAACAACATCTCTTTACAATGTACATTAACACTGGAAGATAATGATTAATTGTTAATGTACATTAGAGGGAAGGAGGAAATGAAAAACTGCTGCTCTAAGGGACATTTATCACAACATGTGAAGCCTTTGCAGTCTAGTTGAATAGATTAACCAAACTGATGTACTTCCCTCTTACAGGAAGCATTTATGTGTTATTACAAACTGAAGAAACTCATATTTTTACCAGAATTACTGGAGTTATTGAAGCAGGGAAGATTGTGTATCCAGTAGGCGGTCCCTGTCTTTGTGGTATAAGCCTCCAGTATCTCACAAAGGCAGCTGAAGAAAGAGGAGCTGGCTCTCGGTGTGGGGCTATCAGCACCTCCAGAACAGAAGAAACCTGCAGAACATGGGCCTAACATAGGGAAGTTGGGAAACGGATGCATCATGTGATCTTGGTCAGTTAATTGGATCAAATTGTCAGTTAGTCTCACTTCATTAATAACTATCTGAATCCCAAAAAGAACTGGATCAGGCTAATGTGATGTGTATGTAGCTGTGATGTACTGAAGCATTAAATGTTGTAGATGTTACACAACTGGCCCTCTATATTTTCTTTGAGCTTGTCCTTGACTGTTTGGGAATCCTAGTAAAGTCCCCCTACCTGTGGGCTGTGAGCCTCCAGAGCTGAAGCAGTATTTCCCTGGGGGGCAGGGGTTGCAGTGTGATGGAGAGGAAGCTCCAGGCTCTGGAAGGAAGCTGCCAGCTGGACAGGGTTTAGGTGTCTCACTACCCTGAGGACAGAAGTAGCCCATGGGACAAACATCTCCATAAGTCCTGGAGACAGGAGAAGGCTCAGTGGACCCCAGGGAACAATAATATCCTGTGGTAGATAATGCGATTAGACATCTTACTGAAAACACTGCAGCATTTACAATGTGTGAGAAGTGAATCATGCTATTCGGGAGCTCAATGCATTGCTGGAATACAGGAGAGGAAAAGCACTCATGTAGCTCAGTCATCATTTCCCATGGTGATGCAGGACTGTCAAACCTGGGCTGCAGGGTCCAGTTGGCTCTGTCAGAGCACTGCTTTTGCAGAAGGAGCCAGGGGGGCAGGGGGAGCAGTCAATCAGGGACGTCCTGCCGGCTAATGGACTGACACTACCCATCGGACATGGAGATGGCACAGATGTGCCCTCCATACAGTAGAAACCTGAGAACCATGGTGTGTCATATTTTATTATATCCTTCAGTTCACCTTTGTTTCATTGTGTACCTTTCAAAGCATGCAGTGCACAGGTGTTTTTTTAATTACCTGGTGGGCAGGTGTTACAAGTGGATTGTCCAGATGAAGACTGAAAAGTGCCAGGGCTACAGATGGCTGGCTCAGCACTTCCATGCGGGCATGCATGGCCAGGCGGGCACTGATGTCCTGTGACAGTTAGATAAATGTATAAACTCTCATCTGGTGCCTTTTTGTGCACAATGAAAACAAGAGTAATGTGCATATCAAATACGGTGCTAAAGCGATAATATCCTTTTAAAAACATTTATGTGGCAATGATCCATTTAAAAAAGCATGGCTGCTGGATTTTAACATGCCCAATGTGGTACCATGGCAACAAAGCAATGAAAAAAAGAGAGTGACTGTGAGCAGTATTCATCCTGTACAAAAATCCTGTGGGAGGCAGGGAGAGGAGAACACAGGCTCAGCAGCAGGGGCCCCGACTCTGACAGGAACGAGCCTGAGACTCTTAACATGTTCTGGGCCATTTTATGCTCAAATTAGCAGCATGTCTTTTTGATAAGAGGTGGAAAGGGGACGAGGATGCCTTTCAAAGAATCTCTAGGTGTGCACATCATGTATGAGGAGGAAAGCACATCTGAGGTATAAAATCATCTGGTAGTAAGCAGTAACAAGTTGAGATTGTACATGCTGTGTCAAATGAAAACCCACAAATATCCTATGTTCATTCAGTTTTTGGTTTTCAGATTTACTCAAGCGATAATAATACACTGGATTAACAGACAAGGCCTTGCAACAAACTGACTGTGTTGTTGTTTTTTGGCCTCTAAAGTCGATTATGTGGAGACAAATGTTTTTTTAAGACCCCAGCAGATGCAATAAAGAGCATGTTGACATAAAACCAGATAATGTGCTTAACTTCATTTTTCTGCTAAGTACAGCCATACTTTTATCAATTTTAATTTGAAATGTATCCGTATGTAATGTTGCAGTACGGTGTTACTGTCAGCAGTGAGTAATTTAAATTAAAATGTGGTCTTTCAGCCAACCAGCATCATCATGTGGGTAGAACTATTTGAAAACAAAATGTACTGTACACGATAAGACACTATGTTCAAAAAAAAAAAAAAAAAAAACCACACAAAAGGAAGTGATGAAGTGGAGAGACCACCATAGTTAAACCTGAGCTGACCCCTGATGATGTGCACTATACCTGGCTGATGTGCAGACACTGATCCCTGTGGACAGAACCACCCGGGGGGGCAAAAGAGGTCGACAGAGGTCTGAGCCCACAAGGGGCAGTAAGAGCCCGGGTAACAAGCTTCACAGTCAGCCTGGGACTCAGCCCCAGACCTCCCCAGGAAGGTACCTATATGCAGACAAATCATTATGTGAGCAGAATTAACTTCCCCTCTACTTCTTTATCTTTCTCTCTCTCTTTCTCTCACATGCATACACAGTAATGGAAATAGTATGGCATAGCAGTGTCATGCATGCGCTGCATAGATTATTCCATTTATTCACTTGGTTAAGTAGCAAACTGACCATTATGACAGTTTTATTGGACCCCCATTAGGTTTTACAGCCTCCTCTGAAGTTCTAGATACATTAAGCCGTTATATTATACCTCAGGGGGCTTTATGGTACTGCACAATACCTCTGGAGAAAGTGTAATAAAACACAAGAGGTCAGACACATCAATTCATTCAGGGATGTGTATGAGGATTAATAAAGCAAAATGTTAAATACAAATGGTACCGAAAAAAAAAAAAACAATTCCCATTTTTTTCGGAGTTTGGCTGGATGTGATGGTGTTCTACCTGGAGGGCAGGGGCTTGGCTTTGCACTTCCTTTAGGACAATAATGGCCTGGAGGACACACATTACCATGGAACTGACCCAGCGTTGAATTGCCAGGAAGTGGGAATGTAGATGTGGTATCTCCTGTAACTGAGACAATAGACCTTTATTGGATGTCATTACTCATCAGGCTAACGAGAGAACTAAAATGCCAGAGCCATTTTTCTGCAAGCCCAAAGAGAAAAATACAACAAAGAGAAAAGCAGAGGGGACTAGTAAATGTTCTGGGTAGACCTCCTGAACACTGTGAAGCCAAAGGCCAAATTAAAATGTTAAATTAAAACAGAAGAGCATTGAGATAAAATGGTGCAAAGTACAGTAATTTTCCAGCCCTTGTGTTTTTTCTATTAGGTTATACAACAATAACATTCTAAGATAACCAGTTCTGCATGATGACCTGCTGTTATGAACACTATGTAGAAGACACAAATAATCAGTGTGTTACCTGTGGTATTACCCAAAGGTGTGGCTGTCCTGGATCCCTCTGTGCAATAAAAACCTGGGTTGCAAGGCCCAGATGGTGAGGAAAGGCCGACCTCAGCACAGAAATGTCCAGGCAAACAGGGTTGACAGACCTCTATAGAAACTGCCCCTGGAACACAAAAGATACAAGATAAGTGTGATCTAAATGCTAAAATATGGCATTAATTAGCCTCAAGCGCAAAAGTGGCTAATGTTTTCTGCTGAACAAGTGTGGGAAGCTCTTTCATTGATTAAAAAACAAATCTGCATTGACATTGCCTATGACCTCAGTTAAAACAGCCTATTTGATCTAAGTGTCACCAACAGTGTATCTGTGTAATTTTTCAGTGCTGTTTTTTTTTTTTTTACCATCTATGGAATTAAAGGTGCCTGTGGAGCAGGGGACCATATAGCTGGTACCCTCTGGGCAATAGGACCCTGCAGAGCAGCGACCTCCTGTTGGGCCCCCCTCTGGTCGGGCAGAAGTAGAACCTTGAATGCAGAAGTAACTGGAAGTAAAGAGTAAAGTAAAGAGACACGGATAGTGAGGAGGGGGATTTGGGATATAGTAAGTGTCAGACCAGATAAACAGAGCAGAGACAGAGATTAAGGTAGTTTTAAATGACAGAAGGAGACAGAATCAAACAGACACAGGAGCATAACTTTCTGAGTCTATTTGTGAACACGATGAAGTGTGTGTTCAGTCTGCCTGTGTTTACCCAGGAGAGCAGACCCCAGTGGGAGCAGCCAGTCCAGAGGAACTGCAATATGTCCCTGGTGGGCAGAGCTCACAGCCCGACTTATTGGACAACCCCATCTGCCTGCTAAAGGCACCAGCTGGGCATGGGAATGCTACACCAGACTGCGTTCCTGTAGATAAATAGCGCATAATATCTACAGATGGTCCAGGACTAAACATCATAGAACAGTGTGTGAGGACAAACCTCTTCTTGAATAATGCACATAAAAGCCATTTGCATAATTAGAAAGTCATTTACTGTTACAGCCACTTGTTTAGAAGAACACTTAAAACAAGGACAACATTCATCAACATTTAAAATGCAGTACGACACATTATTAGAATTAATCCATCTCAATGAGCCTGCGACACCACATGCGTCCTGTTTATACTTATATCTGGTTGCATGATGTAATATTACATGTATGTAATGAATGTGTTGGAATAGCTACACTATTGTATACTACCTGGTGGGCAATAGTGTCCTTTAGGACACAGCATGGGAGTGTGAGTCCCTGACACATGCCCAGTGTCAACATCCACTGAGCTGGCACAGTAAAAGCCTGCTGGACATTTGACACACTCTGCCTGTGGAGGAGTAAATTATAAACATATTTTTTTTCAACACAGTACAAACACAAATTTTATGACTTCAGATGTTCACTGATATCAACAGACATGAACACTTGAGATACTTGCATTGGAGATTCTACAGTACACACAGATGTTGCTAGAACATTTACCCTTTTCTTACAGAAAAGCCATAACTTTCCCCAAAATGTGCAAATAACACAACCTCAAGTTACATTAAAAAAAAAACGTCTTTTATAGGTCATATACAGTTTAGCTAAACTGAAATACTTGATCAAATTTTAGGTTAATGCACATTTTAATGGCCCAGAATCGAGCCCTTTAATACATAATGACTGTAAAACAGTTATTATAGCCACTTAAATTGTTTAATAAAGTAGGTACACCTTGCCTTTGGGACTGTAGGAAATATCAGAGTGTTAGCAGTCTATTCTTCCTCATTTTCCTCACCTGTCCAGGCAGACTCTGGTAGGTCCCTGGTAAGCAGGGTACCTGTCTATCTGATCCAGGTGGGCACATGTTTCCAGGTGAGCAGGGTGTAGAGGCCGGTTGGCTGTTGTTTTTAATTCCTGGGCAGTAAGATCCAGCTGGACAGATATGAGTTGGGAAAGAGAGCCCTCTGGTGACACACAGGAAACCTACAAAACAAAAAAAAGGGACATTGGTGGGCCGCCACAGACAGTCTGGAATGGATTATCCCCTGATAAATAAAGTTATGTAATGGTAGCTTTATCTTTTGGCAGATAAGCAGACACACAATGAAATGCTAAAGCAAGAAACAGGTGCTAAATTAGCTCTAACCTGGAGGGCAAGGCAGGCAGTCAGAGAGATTACTGTTTCTGGTGTTGTTGCTGTAATGTCCTATGGGACAGGGTAGTGGTGCTGAGGAGCCCTGGGGACAGAAATGACCCTCAGGACATCGGTCACCTGTCGTCCCTCCATCCTCTGGTGTGGGCGACTGTGCCCCAGAGAGGCAGTAGTACCCACCACTGCACTGACCCGTTACAACACCCTTCCCAGGGGACGCACAGAAGGAGCCTGGTTTAATAGGAAAAAAAGGTGAAATCGAGTACAATGGGAAAGTAGCCTGAATTGCAAGCACTCTGTAATCCATTAATCCCTGTTGAGGTACAGTAATTATCTGATTATTCTGCTGCTTATCTGTCAAGGTTGTCCTAAACCCTAATTCAGCTACGTAACCTTAAGGCAAGTCATTATCATTAGCAGTAAATGGTGTGTGACCTGAAGGGCAGGGCAAGCAGTCATGTGGATTTGTCATGCTAGTGTGGGGGTTGATAGATCCAGCTGGACACGGGTGCTGGTGTTTGGACCAGGTCCCAGACGGACAGTAATGACCCACTGGACAGTCATAACTCCTCGACAGAGAGCCATTATGGCTGCCAGGACAATAAAATCTAAACAGAAAGCACAAAGCTAGAGGCATAAAAAACATGCATAGTATGTATAGTTACTGTTGCTTTGTAATGCATCATGCTAATAGTTAAATTGTGTGTGTGTGTGTGTGTGCAGAGTGACTGGGTGCAGCTGATAGGAGAGTTCACCCCTGGGGACAGGTGTTGCAGCTGGCTTGGCCGTCTTCTGTGCTGATGGTCCCCAGGAGGCAGTGCTGAGGAGCCGCGGAGCCTTCAGAACAGTAATAACCTGGTTGTTTGAAGACAAGAGTCATGAAAGAGGTGCACACTCAAGCGCACACACACACAAAGACATGCACAATCCACAGGGGATGGTGTTAAATTTCTAGTGTCAACAGAGCAGCTGCTTATGTTTGGCCCTATTAAACTGAAAGAGGGTTTTGTTTACCTGTTCGCTAAGCTGGCTCTGGGATTATGTGCATTTTAAGCCTAATTATGTTCTTCAAAATTTCCATTTTCCTTTGTAATTCCTACAATGCTATGCAAAGCATATTTCTCAGCTGTCATTTCCTGTCAAAAACATAAAGCTTCCTGATTACATTATCCCCATGTTTTCCCACTGACTGCTTTCAAGCATGTTCTTCGGACAAGATTCTCTCTCATTTCTTTGAAAAACAAGACACGGGATCCGATAACCTTTTGGGCACGGTCCTCCCCGACTGTCTCTCAAAGCAGGGTCGGGGTGATCTGCACCCTGCAGACAGAAGAAACCTTCCCAGCATTTTCCTGAAGGCGCTGAGAGACCCACAGCATCGCAATAGTAACCAGGGAGACATGGCTGGCAATCCTCCTGAGAGGGGAAATGAAACAGACAAAGAGGGAGGAAGGAAGAAAGAGGGGGAGAGGAAGACAGAGAGAGAGAGGTAGTAGGAAATTGAAAAAAAAAGAGAGAGTACCTCCATGAAAAATTGATTAGGGATTTGGTATTGATTGACTGTCACAAGGAAAGACAGAGAAAGCATTGTAAATTAATGTATGAACTGTATAGGTCTCATATAAGAGGGCTGTTTGTTTCAAAGCAGAGCACAATAGACATCTACGTGATGCTGTCTGCATCAGAGTTTCCAAATTAAATAATAATAATGCAATACAAGCAAGTAATAACATGAAATGAATAATAGATGAATAATACAAATAGGGGCGAGATATATAACCAAGAAAAAACCCAACTAATTTCTTTATCATTTTACTTTTTTCACATCAGCATCAGTTTTTATGTTAGAGTACCCTTTCTTCAGCGACCACTTTATTTCACAGTGAATAAATCAGGACAAACAACATGGAGCCGCTTACACAATGTAATTTCATGTGTTTTGCATTACAAAAAAATCCAGAATAGCAGTTTTATTTTATCCCTACATAATTTTTCACAATCCACAAAACAAAATTTGACATTTCCATTCCACCCTGGTGTAATTTTGAGGGGACAGACTTCTCTCTCAATCATTGTAAAGAAGACATATGAGTGCGATATTTAGTCAAAGTGACCTGGGAGATTAATTTGGTGAGGTTGGAGAATGTTCCACGTGGACAGGGCAGAGGATGGACGGTGGCCTGGGGGCAGTAATGACCGGCAGGACATGGCCCTCCCTCTCCTGGTGAGAGACACAGAGATCAGCCGTCATTTGTCAACCATCTCAAAATAGAAATACTGATGGAGAAACATTTCTGCAGAGAATCATACTGACAACCCAGCTTTCTCAGTTATCGGTAAGAAATGTGCAACCATCAGACCTTCCTGTATGTGTGAACATGCAGTATGTTCATAGTAAATATGTTTGTTTACCTGCAGCCTGTGAGACAGGTTGTGGAGACGTGTTTCCATGTGAGCAGTAATATCCTTCCTGACATGGTCCAGTGACAGCTGTGCCATTTCTGGAAGAGCAGTAATGGCCGCCATCACACTGTCTGCACTGAGAGACGGACCAGAAGCCTGGGTCAGGACCGTAAGTTCCTTCTGGACAGCCTTTCAAGTCAAATCCAGTTCCCTCTGGACAGTAAAAGCCTGGAGACCGAATAAAATATGCAAAAATATGAGCTAAAACAAATTGTTGGAAAACCGCATCAGCTTTTTCTCTAACCATTGCTGTTAGTTTTAGTTTTTCTTACGTATTCTTTCTGCTAATTTCCTAATACTTGCATACAAATGAAAACATATTTTCAGTGTAATTTCAAAGGGCACACAAATGACAAACCTGCAGGACACAAGTACAGAGAGCCAGACACACAGTACCAGCCTGGCACACAGGGCTCACACTGGGTAGCGTGTGTAACAGTGACATATGTCCCTGGATTGCAGGGCACAGGTTGAACAGTTCCCTCTGGGCAGTAGAAACCCTCGGGACAAGGTCCTCCTGTAATTCCATCAGTAGTGGTGGGTGTAATGGCTCCCTTTGTGCAGTAATATCTGCATTAGAGACATGAGCAAAACTCTAAAGCACAAATTATGTTCATTTTATGTGCACAAAGGCCAGTGAAGGCTAGTTTGGAAACATTTTATGACAAGATAAAAGAGTTTTTTCATGAGTTTGTACTAAATAATGATAAGGATACAAGTACTATGTATTTCCTAAGTCCATCAGATATAGGTGTACCCCTTGTTGCAAAGTCCAGTAGGTTTGGTGAGGCCAGCAGAGTCGCAGTAAAATCCTCCCAGACAGGGTTTGCAGTCCTCCTGGAAATGCAGGCCTGAGCTGTTGGACCAGCTTCCCTCAGGGCACGCCACAGGAGCTGTGGTGCCTGTGAAAATGGCACAACTACTCGCTCAAATTTCAACTCCAGCAAGCAGAGGAGTACATGGGAAACTTCAAGTCTAGTCCCCCAAGTCTATTAAAAGATGACAAGACTAATGCAGTTTTTTTGTTTGGCAATACAACACACTATGACAACGTTTTACGCACTATAAGCAGAATTTAAGTGGAACAAATTTGCGAGACACTCTTAAAAAGCACCCATCGCTGCATGCAGCATTGAGCAACTTAGGAGGAGACAGAGTTTACCCCCCAGCAGCTTTTTTCAAAGCATGGGCCAGTGCCTCGAGTCAGAAAAAAAACAGTACACAAAATAATTTCAAGAAAACTGAATCAAAAGTTACAAGATAAATGTTGTCAGAACTTCCTGTAGGCCAAATGGTAATTAGCATGAATAAAACATTGAGGCCCTTGAACATAATATGGTAAAATGTTAATATCCTGACACTGTATAAATTTGGTTACATTAGCATACAGAAAAAGCTGCATCAGCACTGGATTACAGAAAACAATTATTTTGTAAATGCGGAAACCTTAAAAACTTGATAGATTTCAGGTATTAACTGTTTAACAACACTGAAGCAGCTGCTGATGACTGACTGCTTATTAAGGGAGGACAAGTCAGTTACCTGAGGGGCAGTATTGACCAGGTGGACACAGGGAACCTGAGAGTCCATCCAACGGGCTGGGTGACGCTGCTCCCAATCTGCACCAATAACCAGCATGGCATGGTCCTAAGGGTAAAATAATATACTGACATCTCTTAACTAGTATTAAACCCAAAGCTATCTGAACTAAAGTGAAAAAAAAAGTTTATGTAATTTGGGTGAACCTCCCATCTAAATATTTAAAACAGGCACAGGCAGAAGCCTTACATTTCCCCTCTGGTTTATCTAACCACAAACAATGGAGAACATAAGAAATTAAAGCTTGTTTTTTGGAATTCCAGTAAAATGTTTCAAATGAAGATGAAAGATACCACGAAAAACTGAAGCAAAGAAGGGAATCGATGTCTCTTTTTTTTACCTGCTGGCTCAGACAGTCCCACAGACGGACAGTACTGTCCAGCAGCACATGGCATGCAGTCAGCCAGGCTGTGCGCGTGCTGTCTCGGGTTGAAGGAGCCTATGGGGCAGGGGTGTTGGTTGGGCAGGGTGGTACCTGCAGGGCAGTAGTGTCCTTTAGGGCAGGGCCTCAGCACAGAGACATTGGTTTGTCTCAAATCACAGTAGTAACCTTAAAAAAGGAGACACATGCTAATTTTTTTAAAATAGCACTGCCAGTATGAGAAGTGCCTATGATACGGTGATGAAAAATAAGCACTTATACATTAAGAATATTTATTTCAACTGGCAAAGTCAAGTATCATAAATGGAACATTTTCATGTGAATGAGCCACTTAATAAATAAAACCCTTGCAGTGTTATTTAAGAGCTGCTTTTCATTGCAGCCCTTTCAGCATAACAGAAAGGGCACAGTGTTGTGTATTAATTTTTTAAATAAAAAAAGAACTGTATGCTTTTGCTCAGAGGTTTAAAGGAGTAAAGTTGGCTCCTACCTGCCTCACAGACAGTGCAGGCTGCCTGTTTCTCTCTGTCCTGGTAGGTTCCTGATGGGCAGGGCTCTGGAGCTGCACTACCCTGTGGACAGAAGTGACCCAGAGGACATGGCAGAGCTGTAGCCACAGGCTGACCAGGAGGACACCAATAGCCTAAGGTGACAACAGTTGATACAGTTGATTGCATTAAGAATATATCTTTATGAAACAAGCAATTCCCATCAAGTTTTTAGCACCAGTAAAGTATTGCTCAGTGTTTGGACCGACCTTGGCTGCAGGGTCCAGTCGGACTCCTGAGACCTGCTCCTCTGCAGTAGAAACCAGCAGTGCAGGGCTGACAGCCAGACTCACTGGTCAGACCTGACACTGCTGAAAAAGTACCATCTGGACAAAACTCTGGTCCTCCTGAACCTTCAACTGTAAAGAGAAACAGAGCATCCCTTCATTAATCTAATCTAATCTACTCATTCATTGCCTTTACATGGATATGCCTATTCTTGGCTGTGGGGCAAAAAGGTTTCTACAGAGATACATTGGATAGGAAGTGCGGAGACACCCCACACAGGTCAACACAAATAGACTAAAGATGACTCACGCTCATACTCATGGGTAATTTAGGGTGTTCAGCCCACCTGAGTCACAGCTACTGCTACTTTAGACTCTCTAGTCCAGCTAATTTGCATTTCTCTGGGCTGCAAGAAGAAAGTGAGGAGTCATAAAAAGAACCCAGACATAAAAAGCTGCCCTTTGAATATAAAATGAGATATGACAGGCAGTTTCTTACACTGTGTAAGTTAACTCTTGTTTTGCTTTTCAAATTCTGAGTGGCAGCGACCAGAAGTTAAAATATGGTGGTCATATTATGGGTGAGGATTTTTTTCTTCCCTTTGAAACTCTATGAAAGTTTAGTCACATGTATACTTTTCCTTTCTCCAAGCACTTTACTACATGAGTATCAATAGTCATAAAAACTTTGTGGGCAAGTTATTGATAAATCTGTTTTAAGGCAGTGAAGCCGGGCCTACCACAGTATGTCCCAGGTGGACAGATGCTGCCTGTTTCTCCATCCGCTGGTCGGGCCTCAGTTGCTCCACCCACACAGTAATACCCAGGAGAGCAGGGACCCATCGGCAAAGCCAAACCTTTTGAAAAACATAGGTGCATTTGTTATTTGCATTTGAATACACAAATCATTATGTATAAGTTGCCTTGATCCTTACAACCCCTCTGGCAGAATAAGGTGAGCCCCAAAACAGCAGGGAAAGAAACAGTTTTATCTA
>JAPZDT010000023.1:12867827-12878788 GCA_029814675.1 Acanthurus coeruleus | reverse complement strand
AACACTAAAAGACAGAGGAAAGGAAACCGATCTGAATCATTGTTGAAGTGACATTATCATTTTCAGGAGATGAGGGACTGTCCCTGAAAGTTTTTGAGACGGATGTGAATTTGTTTTGAGGTATACATTTCTGAATCATTTTGACAGTGTTTTTGCACACTTAGAAAGCTAATGGGACTTTTACTGCCTCTCAAGACAACATTTAGGAGAAATCAAACTGGTTGACAGTAATAGCGTGCAAATTAGGGACTGGTTTCCCAGGCAGGGTGTAAAGCATGTTTTAATCAAGAGAAGTTATTCCTTGCTTCACAAAGGCTTTCTGAATTGCATGTGCATCAAAAATTAGATACTCAATTATGAAATCCCAGACTAAGATTAATTAAGATGAATTCTAACCACCTATTTTAGTTCTCATTAGTGAGAGAGTTAGAGCAGATAGCTTAAGCCTACAGCTGCTCATAAAGGCTGTAATGCATCACAAAGGGCCCATAACTTAACAGAACTAGTGGAGTAAAAACAGACTAAAGAAATGAAGCAGATAATAGAACATGTCCACAACAGGGCAAAAAAAATTCTTACCGTGATTAATTGACCTTATTTCAGTGTAAATTTTGCTTCATTTAAGTAAAAAATACAACTTGTACAACAGGTCCTCAAGTAACTCTTGTTGTACTGCAACTCACACCCAATATGCCAAAAATAAAAAAAAAAATGTCCACATCAAATTGTATTACTGTTTTAACTTCAGAAATTTTGTAAAAATAGCTCATCTGGCTGGCACTGTCCCTTGTTACTGTGGTTTAAATCAATAAAGTAAATAAATTTTAAACCAAAATATTGTTTGTGCCTCTCAAGGCACTGTTTTACAATACACTGTACTGATCAAACAATTGCAATAATTTTTCAGAAAAAAAAAACAAAAAACCCCGACCACTTCCATCAAGATCTTTAGGAAAACACTAACCACTGCATGTCAAATCATTGTCAGCAAACTCAAGAGTCACATTCCCAAGTTTATTTCGTGTATATAACCGATCTTTTTACTTCCTCATACTCAAGCTTTTACTTGGAAGCTTGGTGACATCTTGAAGATATTAATTCTCATAGATTACACATTAAACTGAAGTCTCTATCTTAACACTACCTGTATGCTTCAAGTTGTATCACTATGTTACTTTTAATTCTGTGAACTGTACGACTCACAACAGTAAAACAACTGATAATTTTCCTAGTCTTAAAATGACAACTTAAGATGTGACCGGACATGTAGTTCATACTTCTGGTGTTTACGTAAGGGAATGAAAAGAATATTTTGGGAATTTAAATTTACTGTGATCTAAAGGCAATCATAAAAAAAAAACTGCTTGCATGAAAGTGTTCTTTAGGGACATCAGGCATCAAGGAATCAGGTAATGTGTCAAACTGAGCTGGACTGAAATCCTTGATGTGCAGTTATGAGATGTGCCACACCCACTCTCTCTTTTTTTTTGCACTGTTTTAATAACACTATAAAATGCATGCAAAATATAAATAAGCAAGAAAATCACAGATCCCACTTTTGGCAGTACTTGATAAAAATGCACTGGAGTCACTGTGGCCTGGTAATTGGTGCAACATACAAGTATGCACTACATTTGACATCAAAGTACTCCGAAAGAAACAAGTTAAGGTAAAAGCCAGCAGTTACCCACTTATAGACAGGAAAACATCAGTTCAGGTAATGAGGAGAAATAAGAGGGCATAAAGATGACTCAGACTTGGAAGAGCAATGTCAAATAGATGAGTAAGTTTTCAGGTTGGGAACACGACAGTCAGTTTGATGCTAGAGAGCACCTCTTCAGAAGCAGTTCCTCCCTACTAGTCTGACAACATTTTCTTGACACATTCCAGGAAGCTTTCCTCTTGGATTTACTGTACAGACGAGATGCCTCATCCCTTCCTGGAATGTATACTGGTGATGAGCTCATTCTCTTATATATCCCCTTTGATGACACATCTCTGCAAAAAGACCACAAAGGAATACCAAGAATTGCTCTAGCAAATACTATTAAGTGTACAAACACCAAGTGAGTCATATCTAAGGATACTTAAAGTTTAGTCTCTGGTCTTAGTCACCGCTTAGAAGACCTATTTGTCTTCCACTAGAGTCAATTACATGGTGGGACTGCTTTTTGACCTCTGCCAGCCCCAAGCAAAAGGTGGACATTTGTTTTTTCAAGTGTCCCAACAATGTTTGTCCCAATGCAACTGCTTCACATTTGCTCAACATCACACAAACCAAAACAAACACTTTCCAGAGCAAGATGCTTCCTCTCACTACACCTCGCACGTAAGGAGACGAAGACAGTCAATGGACAAAGACAAACAGACTGATTGGCACGTGTGCCTGGTGTCTCTCTCCCTCTCACACACACACATTAACACTTGCACAGGCTGGCAGACACCCACAGATACACACCCCCTCCTATCCACCCAAGCAGGCAGCGTGAATTGAAGTTCTAATCAAAATAAAGACAAAGAAGACACGCCTACTCCGGAGTGCAATAAGGGACATAAAGTCTCTAGGACACCCCTAACCACACACACATGCACGCATGCACATGCACACGCGCGCACATACACACACACACACACACACACACACAAAGAGTAAGAAAGAAGACACAATTGCCGCCTTTCTCCCAGTCAGGCAACTCCGAAAGCATTCTGCTGTAGCAGAATAAAGCCATGGATGGGAGGGTCTGTGACTAATTCTCCTCCCAGCTAGTCCCGTTGGGAGGAGGGGGTCACCCCGCACCCTTTGATATCACTGCCTGTGCTCTTTCAGCCGCCCGCACTTTGTGAGAGCTAGAATAAAAGCAGACACAAAGCTTCCTATTCCAATCCACACGCTGTCTCTGGGATGGGTAAGCGGGTGGAGGGAAAGGATGGGGGTGGAGGGTGAGGGGGGTCTTCCATTTAAATAGGCCAAACACCTGCTGGACTGAAGCCCCTTCCGCTCAAACACACTATTTCTCTCAAACCAGTGAGGCAAAGAGACATTTGGGCTGATACATCCATTCAGCTGCACTTTTGTATGAATGATTAAACATTGGTAATAATATGTGAGTGGAATGGATGCAGCAGACGGCGAGACATAATGGACCAAGAACAAAAAGAGAAAATTATGTTAAGTCTGATTAGGTGGGCAGTGGCGTAGGAGTTCAGGTTGTAGCTGTGGGGTGACATGGTCATGCATTTTTTAAAAAGTCAACATGGACTGCACTCAGCACAAAAACAAGTAACGGCAATTTGGCCGGATCAGGAAAATGAATTCCCTACACACACACAAAAGATAACAAATGCCTTCATTTGGACAGCAACAGCCAACAAGCACCCTTTTGAGCCACCCCAATAGGCTTAGTAATCCATTCCAAAGTGGCAGCTGTCAGAAGAAAAGTTGCTCTGCCTCTCAGACGGGGTTGTGTGTGTCTGAAGTGGATTTTGGTCTTTCTGCCTGGATGGAGGAAGGAGGGGTGGCCAAGTGTCCGGCTGGCGCTCTGTTCAGGGTCGCCCCATGAGCTCAGCAGGCTGCAGTGAGCCTGAACAATCCTGCCCTGGTCTGGCCAGACAGGCTCTACACAGCTTCTCAATGAAATCACCATGCTGTGTCCACAACATCTATAGGCTTCAGGTTCCATGGGGATTTAATGGTCCAATCTGTCTCCACATGTCTCAAATACTGCTATATTCTCATTTACTTGAGAATGGGATGGCAAGACTATTACTTAAAAAGCCATTTGCCTCTAAGAATAATGTTTCACAAAAAAATAATGTTTCTTCAGAATATCATAAAGCTTTGATGTGTAACACAAATGTATGTGAAAGAAGTTGTGTTCACATTATTCATGATTTAAGTTGCACTGGTATTTTATGGTCTAGTCTGTTGTCGCGCATCCCCAGATATTGCTATACTCTCATTCATTGCCAGTCTTCCAAAACAGCCGTGAGAGGGACTTACAAAGTTTCAAAACTAATTTGCACACAAAACTGCTATTTCAACTAAAATTAGTGTCTTTCCAGAAAATCGTTAATTACTTATTGAAAGCACAAATATATTTCAACATCAATCAAAACACCATGCTGTGTTCACATCCTTCATATAATTCTAGTTCCAAAGGGATTTATTGATCCAGTTCATCCAAAATACTGCTGTGATCTCAATTATTGTCAGTCTTCAGGAGTAAAGGATCAAGGTGATTCCAAGTGACTTAAGGGGTAATTTGCTCATTAATATGACATTTCATACAAAATTAATATTTTTTAAGACTTTCTTTTTTTTCCAATATTATACAAAATCTAGCCTCTGTGCTACAGTAGGACCTATTGCAATCTCCAAAACAAAATTCAACATACATTTAAAACTCAAAATATATTTTAAGTTTCAGAGTAAAAAAAAATAAAAATTTAAAAAAACATATCAAAATGACGAAATAGTATGCATGCAAATACTCCTGAGCTCAAACTAAATAAGCATTCCGTCTGTGCTCAGACTGGAAGCACTGGAGCTGGTGGTAAACATCCCCACACAGTGTACTCCCACTGCAATGAACGCATGCTGCTCATCATGAAGAAGGAAGATGGTAGTTCGCTAAGGCGAACACACCCCCACATCACACGGTCCGTCAAGAAGGGGCTCGTTGTTATTGTAGCCAGCCCTGCATGCGCACTGTCACTAGCAACTCTCATTTCGCTGGTAAAACGAAGCGAATTCAGACACCAAAACCTATCGATGGGCGTTTAGTAGCACTTAAACACTGAAGAGAGTGATTCTGGGTGCGTGGCTGAGTATCAGACGTCACCTCAAAGCAGTATAGACCAGATATTATTTTGGTGCTAGCTACGTACTGACTGTAGAGAAGGGGAAAACATGTCCACCTCCCATTTTCCTATGCATCAGCAATAGCCCCGATGGCTAGCGTGGCGTAGTGCGTAGCATGGTAGCTGCCCTAGCTTAACACTTAACAGCAATGGAATGATTTAGTTTTGTGAGTGAGCTACGCCAACTTTAGCTACGATAACCCGCTACTGAACAACGTGCTGCCCGGAGGGAAACACCGCAACCTCCTAAAACCTGCAATTTTAACATCGCTTACGACAGGAGAATAATGGTGTGGTTTTAGCTGTGAGATGTAGACAGCTAGCCTGCGAGCTAACCAATCAGCTATCTTAGCCAAGTCTCTCTGGAAGGTTGACACCACACCGCAAACAGCCAGCCCTTGAGCTCGGGTTGTAAATACTAAGTTAATTAGCTGGTAGGAAAATAAATATCCACCAGAAATCTGAAAGAGAATTAAGTAAATAAGAACAGCCCTTTCACGGAGGTGTTCTAGACAGACGCTAAGTTAGCTAATCACAAACCATAGTTATGTACTCTCGCCTCCTTCAAGTTGACATGTCTTGTTTTCAAACATATTAGCTACAAGCTACGTTGAAGGTCCCGTGCTATTACTTTATGAGGAAATGTTGTTATGATAAACACAAGTGCTTGTACACAGTTTTGCTATATGGAATTAATTGTAATGCTGATACGGGACGATAACTTTAACTGTTCGTTAATGTACATGTATATGAAGGCATCATACCCAGCCTTGAAGACTTCACCTCAAGCTAATGTCAAGTAACGTTAGCTTCCTCGTAATCCCGTCGTAACTGCTTACTTACAACGTGCACGTTTGTCAACAAATGTACAAGTGTGTGAGCTATCTCTTGCTGTATTGTATGTTATAATTAACAAGATAACACATGGATTTCTCCACATTGTGTTCATTGGGCTAGCCAACTAACGCTAGCACCAGTTTATCATAACTGTGTGGATGTAACGTTAGCCTTTCCTCCCACTCCACAGAGGTGAAGAAAACTTTCTTTCCAGTAAGACTGTTGGGATCATAAATCTGATACATTGATAACCATTTCATGTTAAGCTGTTTCTAACTTAAGTTAACGCTGCTACACGTTGCTGTAGAGTTTAAGGCCACACAATCAACTCAAACTTAACTGAGCATCCTTGAAATGCCAAGTTTGCTCACAGCCACACTTAACGTTATGAAGAGGAAAAGATAGTCAATTTGGGCACAGAGTAACCGTTAGCTCCTCGTCTAAAACATAAGAAACGGCTCTCCAAGTACACCGGGCTCTGCAGCTTTCTAACCGATGCTGCCGGGTAACCACCGGGCTGCTCAAGCTCTGTCCTGTCCTGTGCTTACCTCCCCGCTGCTCGAGTCACTCTATTCCCCCAAAACATCCCGAAATTTCTGCAGGTTGCTCCCGATAACCGAAGAGACCTGTAGTGCAGCATCAAACCCAGGTCCGAGCCCAGCTGCGTTGGGGTGGACTCCCGGTACACTCCGCAGAGAGGCAGTAACCCTGATTCGGCCCGCTCTCCTCCCGGTACCGGAGTTGCTGCTCCCTCCGGGCCGAGCGGGGAACCGCCACCGACAGCTGTGCGCCATTTTACACTCTCTGCCTGTCTGCCCTGCGATCACAGATACCTCGGTGGGCGGAACCCTAACCCAGCACTCCACATAAACAACCTCTATCACAGCGCTCCGCTCTTACTGGCCGATAGATAGTTATGCATGTTGCGGGGCGGAACTAGAGAAACCCCGACAATGCATTTTCTCAGCGGCCCTATCCAAGCTCTGCATGGCTGAATCCAAATCAGGTTCAGGGGCTTTGCCCGGGAAACGAGCCCCGCACTTGAATCACAAGGAAGGACAAGACCGTTAGCTTGCGGTGCAGTTTCTTTAGCAAGCAAAGTGAGAAGTTCTTCATAAGTTGATACCAAACTGAAAGATAAAGCAAGAAAAACTTTATCTTAAACAGCAAGACAGAATGTTGTAATTGTTACCTGTTGTTATGTATTAAGACAGTGGCGTAACAATGAATCCTGTCTTCAAAAAGATTATTGCTTTGCATACCTACGCCTTACAACACCACAATTATTAAAGTAAGACTTTCTTACAAGAGAAAGTGTGTTTAAAAAAATAAAATGCTGTAAAATTAAAAAAGGATTCACTATGAAGCTCTGATGTCTCGTTGAAAAGGACAGCATCATTTGGAGGTATTTAACCTGAATATGATTTATAAATAGAATATAAAGAATAAAATAATGTTTTGTAAATCATTTAGCTGTAATGAAAATCTATTTATAAAAATAAAATTAGGGTGGAATATTGGGATTTTAAATCAAACTTAGATCAAAGTGTTGGAAGTGGGGTCCTAGTAAATGTACACTATCTTACTTGTTCTACTGTAATAAATGCTTTAAATTTCTTTTTATATTTTCACATCTGTCAATCAATAATATACCTAAATGATTACTTTTTTAAAAAGATGTCTTTCACTCACAAACAGTTCATATAAGACTGCCTCAGAAGAATTTCATAGTTTTTTAATGAACTACATACACCTAGGAGTGACTTTGAAACATATTATAATTAAAACCCCCTAAAACTGAGTCTGATGTGCATTACCTAAAAGACACCTGATATTATGAAATGACAAGTATAAAAAAAATTTCATGAAACAAAACATTTGTCTTAACCTTATAACCTCCTCTAAAGCTTAAATATATTTTTGAGGCCCTCTTCTTTGTTTGTTTTTCATTATGTGACTGATTATGTTCTGCTTGATAACTAAAACACCTATAAGTTTATTGTAGTGAATTGAAATTTTCCATACTTCTGAACCAGAACGTTGCATCTTGTATAATGCACATTAGCTTTATTTCATAATCATACTGTACATCTAAAATAAAAATTTTATAATCACAAAACAAAAATATTGTATTATAATTTAACCCATGTAATTATTTAGATGGTAGAGTCAACATACAGTGTAAGGGCAAGCCAACAAATACATAATCTTTCTCTTAGATTGTGTCATTTCTATTCAACCACACTTGATTTTGAACTTAGACCATTTAATTCAAAAACTACTGAAACAGATCATCTCTCTTTTATACTTTACCCACAGCTCCCTATATGCCCTGAAAAAACAAACATATAATTATGTCTCTTAAGATTATGAAAAACAAGCCAGATCCTCATTCCCTGACATTTACTGCAAGGCTCTTGGTTTTAGGCACTGACTCTACTGATCAACTGCATGCCCACATGTATAATAAACTATGCTTGCACACAACAAAAACTCAGTTTGCAAGATCAGGTTACATCAGTTCATCTGGTGAATATTATTTCAAAGAATGACCATCACTATTGTATACACTGCCAATCAAAAACTGTTGAACACCCTATATTTGACTTTTTTTTTTAGGTTCAATCTCAGGCAATTCAGCCATTTCAATACCTTCAAACTACATTACTTGATGAGTTGATATTCAAGTGAATTGACAAAATATTGCGGTTTTTATTCTTGTTCTAAATAATCCATCTTGCAATCCTTTTGCAAGCTCATGTTTGGCCACAAGACTTGAGTCTGAAACCATTAACCTGAGAAACCATTCAGCTCAGTCAAAGATGCACCAGACAAATCAGAATACCTTTGGACAATTAACTCACTGTGTCCCTAACTTTTATTAAGCTTTGGGGTGGCAGAAGCATCCGTTATTGTAGCTCTGCAATGCCTAATTTATTTTTTAATCTCAAAATTATCATTCCTGACTTTGGTAGATAGTGAAGGAGAAATTTGATAACATTTTCATAACAGTCATCATGTTTGAAAACCTAAAATTTTAGTAGAGTTTAGTAGTATTTTCTGCCTTTTTGTTTCACCAGTCATTAAATGCTCATGGTCACTGCTGAGTGAAGACTTTTACATTACGATTACTTTACCCATGGTCATAAGGAGTAGTACTGAGCCACTGAAAACAGTTTCATTATGTTCTCTTTGGGTCTGATAATAGCTTTCTAAAGCCTAACACAGTTTTAAATTTACAATTGAGACAAATTGTGAACAAAAATGTTTTGTCAAGGCTTAAAAAATAAACACAACATTATTCAACTGATACTAGTTTGTAAGCATTGGAAGCAGCTCCTTTCAATGGTACCCATGCCACATACCATGCTAAACAACCTAGCATTTTTAGCGCACACTCTGGCATTATAAGGTTTTATAAGGCATTATAAGGTTGGATTAATTTAATATTGTTTAGAGTGTTTGTGTGTGTGTATTACATCCTAACATGTGGTTCAAACTGTTTTAATCCTTATATCCAATAACCTATTAATTAGCAAGCACTTGGATTCTAAGAAGC
This sequence comes from Acanthurus coeruleus, assembly GCA_029814675.1. Classification (NCBI taxonomy): domain Eukaryota; kingdom Metazoa; phylum Chordata; class Actinopteri; order Acanthuriformes; family Acanthuridae; genus Acanthurus; species Acanthurus coeruleus. Next base: position 12,869,532 of record JAPZDT010000023.1, on the reverse strand, counting down.
TCTTAAATTAGTGCTTGAATAAAGGCGGGCACACTTTAAGATTTAAAGACCCTTATCTGCACACGTTTGAATAGAATTCACAGTATTGTTTGGTGCTACAGGTGTCTTATTACAATGCACATCTCTTAATCTAGATCGTTACCAGCTGTGACAGCGTGACTGGCATTGTTTTCACATTGTGAGTCTGTGTGTGTACATATACATTTCTCTCTGTGTGTGATCATAGCAAAATGGGGGCCTACAGACACTTCCAGTAGCAGGAACTACAGAAAAACCACAGAGGCGATTCTAAGTACTTTGCCAGGTGTCTATATGTCTGTTTGTAGACAGATTTTATCAGTTGGATAGTGGCAAAGCGCTGCAACAGGCAGCCCTGACCTTTGCAGGTGTTGTCCTAGCCATGAGTACTGATTACTCATGTAATAATGTAGAAATGACTACTAAGAACTCATGGGTCAGAACCTCAACATGGTGAGAGTTGTTAGACTGTTGTGATCCCATCCCAAGATGGTCTGCAGTTTTGATTAAAATAAGTCAAAACACAAGATAATTTAGTTTTTCTCTATGCCTTAATTTTAATTAATAATTTCATTCACAATGCTATTGAGATTTAACCAAAGCATTAAATTATAAGGTGGTCAAGATCTTTAAAAGGCAGTGCATAATGTATTCTTCAAGAAGGTGAAAACAAGCTTAAATCATAAACAATCCGATCCATGTTCTTCATACAAGTTCCCAAAAATACTTACCTTGCAATATAAAATCTGGTTTAGGCCAGCTGGTCAGTCACCAGTTCATACAGCGCATTCAACAAGTCCTGTTGAAGCTGATATTTCTGATCAAAGTTCTGACTTTAATTATAACTAGTTAATACACAGTATTCAGGGAGAGAGGAAGCAGAGGTTGAATCACTCTACTGTTGTTACCATAGGTTATCATGGGAGTGAAACAGCTACTGTGCATGTATCTTGAAGCTGTCACCAGCCAGTGGACCACAGTGTGCCTGGACTGTTGTCACAGAGAGGATCCACTGAGCATGAAGGCTGCGTCAAAGGGCTAATGCGATGTTAGTTGGACTGGAGAAGTCCGAGGAAATCCACAGATGCAAGCACACCATGGATTAGCCAAGAAGCAAAGGAGCACGCGAGTGAGCCAGAAAAGAAAAACAAGGATGCAGTCAATGTTTATCACAGCGAGGGATCATGGTTAGCCACTGGGTCCCAGCTGCAGCCTCTCTTGCTTATGCTTATCCAGCCACTGTAAGATCTGCTGTTTGAGTTCCTCATTTGGCCTGATCTGGTCCATGGTTAAAGGACTGCGGTTAAAAGGGTCTGTCTGGTCACTGTGAAAAGTCACACAAGATACAAGACAGTCAGATGGATAACACTGTCACCTGCATGATATCTTAAGAGAATTCAGGAGGTTTTTTTCAGGAAGAAACCAACCTGAGGAGATGTCTTGCAATAGTTGAGCGGTCAACTGTGACATTGGAGGAAGGGAGAAGAACAGGATCAAGCATCAGAGTGGACATGATTGGATCCAAGAACTCATCTGGGGCATCTGAATATGTCTCCTCTTCCTGCTGCTGTCTATCTGCATGGGACTAAAAGAGAAGCTCAGTGAATAAAACACTGTGAATATTTCCACCTGTATTCACCACATTATAAACTACACCAATTCATAAAACAGGAAGTTATATACTAGT
>JAPZDT010000023.1:11519039-11533941 GCA_029814675.1 Acanthurus coeruleus | reverse complement strand
TCTCCTGTCTTGACGGGCTAACTGACTGCTAATGTTTCTCTGTAAACATCATTCAGCTCCTCGGGGACATTGGATCAATGTGCACTCACTGCTAACTTGCACCACAGCAACAAGCAACAGCAGCTACACTTGCTTCACGTTCATCCATATTTATGCACATGCCCTCTGCAGATCACTCTTCGCCTTTATTGCGTTTTTCCTCTAAACTCCACTCCAACAAACACATATATCCTCGCTCACAAACACTCTCTCCGTTTCCTACCCTCTCTCTTTTTTTTCCCAGGCCTCTCAGTCTTTCCTCTGATTTCCCTGTTGTACGCCGACTTGTAGCCGATCAATATATAATCACAGGTTTTGAGGTTATATTTATTACCGCTCTGATGCTATAAGCACTGTTATCAGTCTCCTGCCAATTGCGTAACCGTCCTCCTTTGCCTCGTCTTCGCAGGTTTCTATGGGACGACTACACCGTGGAGGTGAAGCTCAATGACTACCTGGACATCGTCTGCCCCCATTACCCTCAGGGTGAGGTGCCGCTGCTGGATGCTGAGCGATACGTGCTCTACATGGTGGAGCGAGAGGACTATGAATCCTGCAAGCCCCAGTCATATGATCAGATGCGGTGGGAGTGCGGCCATCCTTTTGCTCCTCACGCCCCTGAGAAGTTCTCTGAAAAGTTCCAGCGGTTCACTCCGTTCACTCTGGGAAAGGAGTTTCGCCAAGGAGAAAGCTACTACTATATTTGTAAGTGTCACAATCACCTTCACCTCAGACTTTTCACAGAATGTCCACTTTAGTTTTATTTACCAGCATTTTCACTAAGAGTCTGCAACCACATTATCAGCTCTGAGGGGGCTAATTTGACACATGCTAACATACTTGCACTAATTATGTCAACACACTAATGTTTCCCTTGTTAAACACACTAATTAAGAATGTTAGCATGCTAACAGCTGCGATAAGCACTGCTCACAATGTGCTGCTGAGGCTGATGGGGATTTTGTTAGTTTTGCAGGTATTAGGTCACAAACTAAATGTTGCACAAATTCAAATTTTGACCTGATGAAGACCATATGAAAAGCAAAGCAATCAAAAAATTATTGGCTTACTTTGAAGGGAAACTGTAACGAGTTTTATTGTAATAAAGTGGTTGCTGTGGAGACCCATTATTGTCTTTCTAAAATTTTATCCTAATCCACATAAGAATTTCTGAGATATTTCTGTCTCGACTACCAGCCTCATTGCCATCCTCAGAGCCTCGACACTTGTATAAATAAAAGTCTTATATGGAAGTGAGAGTCAGGATTCTGCAGCTCTGTTATGTTTTCTACCAACCGTGATGTGCCGGTGTTTTATGTCCAGCTCTTTGAAGCCTGACATGGACATCTACTGGAGTGTCAGCTCAGTGTGCTGGCTGTATGTAATACTTACCCTGCTAGAATGTAACCACAAAGAGCAAGCAGCGTTGTCACCCTGACCATGGCTGTAATTAGATAAACGGCAGGACAAGACACTCTTCTCCTGGTCACAGATGGTGTCCTAAAGCTTTGTTCCCGCGTCTGTCTGTGTGTCTGTCTGTTGCCAAGGGTTTGTGTGTGTGTGTGTGTAAGTGTGTGTGCGCATGCATGAAGGTGAATTAAGGGGCCAGCGGAGGATTAGTGCATTAGTTAGGATGTTAACGCCTGTGTTTCTTCCCTCTTTCTGCAGCCAAACCTTTGCACCACCATGGACAGGAGTGCCTCAGGCTCAGGGTGGACGTCGTAGCTGCTGACGGTGAGTTCATCTGCCTTCCTGACTGCAAGAAGAGCCACACCATGACCTCTGATAGTCTTGTAATACTATTGCAAGACCCGATGTAGAGTAATTGATGGCTTTTTTTCTTTTCCTCCAGGCTCTCAAGAGGCCAGAGTGGCTAAAGGAGGCACAGGTGGGGCTGGAGTTGGAGCTGGGGGTGGGGTTCACAACCCGTCCAACAGACTGCCTGCAGGTATGTTGACCAGCCCTGTGTCCCTTCTAATTATCCCCGACCTCAAAACAATCCAGGTACATTTAGGATTACACTGGGGTGTAAGTATGCCGTACTAATGTGTCGTCTTTATCTCCCATCTTCAAGCAGATGACCCGGTGGTCCTGCCAGACGTCCAGAAGAGTGTACGGACAAACTCTGCAGTGGCAGCTACATCCCTCTCAATCCTTTCATTGCTAGTCCCATTTTCATTACTGCTATTGTTGCACTGAGAGTACATGAAAGGACTGCTGTTGGCAGGCATTTTTTTTTTTCAGGGACTTACAATGAAGACAGTCTGTGGAAATGAAACCACTGACTCAAAAAAAGACAGTTTTCCATGCCCAGTGCTGGCCACAGGGAGAGACTTTTGAAGCTTGTAAAGTACAGATGGACTCGCTTGAGCTACATGTGCCGAGCAACTCCGAGTATTTGAGACAAAGCACGCGTGCTTCGTCTTATTTTTCAAAAGGTGACAGTTTTTTTTTTTTCTTGGAAAGACCAAGCTCTCCTTGATTTGTATTTTTAGGGACTCTCCCAAGAAAAAAAATTAACCTCTTTGGATGAACGCCCGAGGAGAAAATATGAAGACGCTGAAGAGGAACCTGAAGTGGTCGAGACACAATCAAGAGCAAGGACACCAACTCTGTTTGAATTCTATAGAAACATATATCCACCTTCAATGGAAAAGTTAATCTCTGTAACTTCCAAGAAGAATGACAGCATCAGTCGCTTCAGCGAGTGATGCAAAACAGCATATGTTGGGATGACTCCGCAAAACATCTGTCTGTACACCTGAGACTGCTGTTGGTTTCTCATGTGTCGCCTTTCATTCCTCGTTACAGCATGACCACAATAATACAAAGGACATGATGTATTTGTCCCTCTTCCATCCCCTAATACTTCCTGTCTGTCTCTGCTGTAAACTATCGCGTACAAACAAAAAAATTATTTAAAAAATTAATCTCAGGGTGCTAAATGTAACATTTTAGCATTGATTACAGTAAAATTCTTCTCAATTCACTTGACTTTGTTTGCCACATTTGTACTGTAAAGGTTTTATTTGGTCAAGAGGTTACATTTCCAAAGTTTATTTCAAGTGATTCAAGTTTAGCTCTAGGTTTGCAAACAGATTTAGGTCTTTCATTTAATGGCATGGTTTAAACTCAATATTTACCCTGTACATAAGTAAAAACTTGACTTTATGTAGGAATTGTACTGTAATTGGTGCCACATTGTTACAAAAAGCAACTTTAAAAAATGCATCACCTCTTTGTATTTCCAAAAACACACACCAAGCAACACATCCCCATGTTTTTACTCAGAAAGCTCTTAAAACAAAGAAATAAAAATCTGTTGTTTAAGAGATAACAACAAGCCAAGTTTAATGAAATGCTCTTGGACTTCACCTCTCAGTTAATGCAACAGTAACAGGGTTACTATGTCTGTTCAGCAATACACAGAGTTAATGAAATGGAGCTTCAGAGAGCATAAACACGAGAAGCACTGCATTGTGTGTGTGTGCAGTCTCTGCACGCATGTCTTTGTGGGTCCGTTGTTGTGTGTTTGCACACTGAGATGTTTGTGTGCTTTGGTTGCAGATTTACTTTCTTGTTCACTAACCTTCAATTTCATAATATATTAATATCTTGCTTACATACAAGATATTTAAAAGGGTTATTTATGGAACTGTTTTCCAGAACTACTTTTTGAAAGCTGGTTCACAAGAGATTCAAGAAGTAAGTCCCACCTCTCCTGTCACGAATAGTGAATTCAGACAGCAGAGGGAGGAGCTTTTCCCTTTTCATAAATCAGAACATGGTGAGTCATATCAGCTGCAAATGCATGTTGATTTCCTGAGATATGTGTTTTAATGAGTGGAGGGATTTCCAAGATCATGGCAGGGTTTCTGGATGGCAGACTGTTGAACTTAAACCTGTAATTCAAAGCTGTTAAACATAAATTCTTTAAGATAAAAAGACTATGGAATTCCCATGTAATATGCCATCCATCTGAGCATAATGATTTAATGCTATTTATCATGTCAGGTATTCTGTGTCTCTATATTTAGTAGGTCTCATTTAAAGCAATGGGGTCCATGATTCTCTGTTGGTTTCAATTGACAATCGTCATGCACGGAAATGATACAGCAAATAGTGCTCATCTTGTTTACTGTTTACTTACTTTACTTGTATAAATCTGTCTGAAGTTACTGCTAATGCAAACAGAACATCCTGCTGCTTCACATTAAAAAGCATTCAGCTAATGAAACACGTGACTTTTACTGTTAAACAATCAAACCCAATACATTGAGTTTCTGTGGACCCTTCTGAAGACAGGAAATCAGTTGAGGTTTCATTTTTATGGACAGACTGCTTTATAAAAAACAACATAGGTTTGTTTGGCTGCAGTAAACAAATACATCTTTTTTGTTATTATTAATAAAAGCTATACTTTTAAACGGTGACTAGCTACTTTTTTATCATCAGTAGGTAGTGAAAAGCAAACTCAAAACTGTTTCTTAAGTGGAATAAGCTGTAATATCCCAGCTTTGACAGAATATGTTCTTGTAGTGCCTGATCTATACGACAGTGTGCAAGTGTAAGTGTTTAAGGTGTATGAACTGGTTTATCAGGGATGTTTAAGGGATTAGTCGAACAACATTGTAATGTAATGCAATAAAATTGATATATGCTGCAGTAACAGAGGGATAATCCTAATCCTCTATTTAAAAAAGAAAACAAAAAAAAAGCAAGAATAATGCCATCCTGTCAGGGTATCTCAGTAAATAAATGTGGTGCACTCCATTTCAAATTTAAAGCTTAAGCAATGTGATTAAACATACTATAGAAATAAGCTTTCAAACACACGACACACTTTTACATAATGAGGTTACAGCAGCACCATGCCGTTATCCTTGCAGATAATGGCAAGATTTAAGCTACCATCCTCTAAATTCCACCTTAAAGGAAAAAAACGTATTTGATTCCAGATTTGCGCAAAGCTTACTTAAGAAACCAAACCTACAACCGTTGTGTCAACACAAGAGCGCACTGTCATTAGATGAAATGATCCAAATATAAATATAAATGACTACAATAAAAAGCTTCTCCCATTTTACACAAACAGACTAATCCTTTAGATTAAGCACGGGTTGACAATTGACTCATTTCCACAGAAGTGCAGTTGTGTACATTTATATGCATGTCTAACGTGTCAGATCTGTCATGCCATCCATCCTGAGTAAATAAAGCATTACAGAGCTCACACTGTGGCGTGAGTGGCTCATCTGCCTGTGTGCTTAATGTGCTCAGCAGAGTCAAACCTCTGCTTCTCACTGAAGGTTATCCCAACTCTTTTGCTAAAGGAAACAAAGGATCATACACTGCAAAGATGCTTTCAAGGGGCCTCTTATGCCAATAAAGACATCCTTAAATCTTGGATGAATCCTATATTTGTATGAAAATTTGTTCATTTAAAGACAGTTGAGAGTTGATCTTTTAGTGGAAAAGACACTTTACCAAGGATGCAAAACAAGTCATATGTAGGTGGCTAACTAGCGTCAAGTCGGATAAATTTCTTTCAAAAATATCAAGCAATTTAAAGCTACTGAACACGCCTGTGATAAAAGGAAACAGATAACACAGGAAGATTGCCATTATTTCAGATGTGGTGCAAGATATCGTGCTTTAGACAGGTACCATTCTCTCAACACCTCATGATCTGATTAATCCTAAGTCAATGTGTTGAGATAGTATTTCACTATTGTCCAGAAATATTAGAAAATTCTGGCTAAATTAGGATATAAACACTGTTTGGATTGACTAAAGGGAAGAACTACTCATGATGGATCAGATCTGCTGCCTGTGTCAAAGAGAAGCCCTCTGAAGTAGCTGATAAACTCTTTAGCAGATGGTAATCTGACCCAACTCTCCATCACACACACTTTGATAGACACGACTTAATTAAGACCAATCTAACAGAAACAGAGAGATCAACAGTCTTCTATACAAGGTCAGTCATCGTTCCCTGTTTGAGCTCAAGGACACTTCATCAGCACTGAAACACCACAAGCAGCAAAAATCAGCACCAGTTAAAAAACACCATGTATGATGATGTTATATTAATGTTATACAGCCCATAGAGCAGTTTAGTGACTGTAGAGCAAAGCTCAACTTATGGAGCCAAATCTGACCTGAGGTACGGTGCTGGGTGGCCCATCAAACATGCCAGCTTCAGTGTAGATTTCCTGCCTTGTGGAAGTGCAAAAAAAAGGAGATTATGGCTGTGAAGTCGTCTTATTCTGCCATATTATCAGTCTCAACAGCTGCAACAACAGCAAAAAAAGCCACTTGTGTTTTCATGTAATTTTGAAATTATAAAAAAAAGGGCACAGCTTTTTTTTTTTAATTAATCATTTTAACTGGCAAAAATTATCATGAATTAAGTAGTAACAAAGTTCCCCTGCCTGAGAGCCATGTAGCTGCAAAATCTGCCACCTTTCATCAGTTTTTGTGAAACAAAGTTTTGGAAGTACACAGTTTTCTTTAGCAAGAACATTGAGGCGTTGACTGCAGAGTGTTCAGAGACAGTTAGCGTGGGGTGATTAAGGACCACACATTGAGCACACCTGATTAAATATCTGAGAACAGATGGCTATCAGATGAGGCTTTCCATCAAACTCCTTCAGCAAGACAGGGGCAGGCTCAGTGACAACATTCAGGAAATTAAAGGGGAATACCACACAATCCAGACACTGCAATAACGGACCTTGAATCTGCTTTTGGTGCATATCTAGACAGTTATACAATTTCACCCCACAGTTCAGAGGCTAAAATTCTGACTAGCTCTGGGTAAAAGCATTAGGATATTATCATTATTATCTGTCATTACCTGAGCGTGTCTTTGCACAGAAGGCTAAGTTTGTTTTGCACCTTTGAGCAGATGATCATCATCGATTTACCATCAGTTCAGCACAGCGGTAGATAATAAACTGCAAGAACTACCTACCACATCTGCACAACAGGACTGCTGCTGCACTACAATATAAAACATCTTCTAGGTTCTTTTTTCCTGTTTAACTTCATTCTGCACCTTAGTTTAATGCCTCTCATGTGAATGGTCAAACTGCTGAGGTCCAAAAAAAATGGGAAGAAAAAGTGTTTTGTCAACCAAAGCCAACAGATGGCAACATTTCACACTTAGGAGGGCAGTTTATTTCCCAGCTGGCTGACAGCAGTGTTTCAGATTTATTTCAACTCCTATGGCAGTGATATCTAATAATCTAGAAAACTATCACAAAATGAACTTATATATATATATATATATATATATATATGTATGTATATGTCCCAAACCACATATTTTTAATACGTATAAGTCACAAGCTCAGTCTTTGTGATATTGCCTGGTGTTTGGCTCCAAACTGGCTATAAATATTCCCTCATTACTTTAATGTTGTTTATGTTCTTTGCTGGATTTCTCTCATTAACAATTTTAGAGATGATTGTAAGTTTAAAAATCAAATGATACCAGTATTTTACATAGTTTTGAAAATAATCTCTTAAATTTCCTTATAATAATACATAAATAATAAATAATCTAAATTCTTCACTCCAGTCATACACAAATGCTTTGGACATTATATTTGTTAACTGGTAACGTTTAAACTTTGCTATCTTCACAAATCTGTTTTAAAATATTCTCTCCAGCCAACCTTCCATGGCCTTTTTTGTCCGACAATGAAGGAACGATGAAGTGAGCAGTAAAGTAGCTGCAATTCAGTGCAGTAAAAGTAGGACTTTCACTATGCTTGCCCTTGAAAGCCACAGTGCAGAAATTGCTTTCAAAACATATCCATTGGCTGAATAGCCCTAAATCTCACAGTGGAACCTTAACCATAACATAAAGCTTTGCCCTCGGGCTAATTAAAGCTCAACATTATGGGACAGAAAAGGCAGAGAGAAAAAAATAGGCTTAAAATGGGACACAAATGTTTTGCCATGATGCAGAAAGAGCAAAGGATGAGACTGGTGCTGCAGCTCTGACAGGAAGAAACAAAGACACCAGCAAGAAATGCACAGAATGACTTTATCTGCTTTTCAGATAATTGCTCCTCACAAAATCACAAAATCCACAGAGGCATACATATCTGAAAAATGTGTATCATACAGAAAAAAATAGAACTTCTTTAAATGGTGATGTTTTATTTAATTAATATAAATTTATTTAACTGATAGAAAATTTCAAGAGAAAATGCTTCATTCCACACAGATAAAAAGTTTTACGGATAGCAGGAAGGATGCGAAACCGCCGCCTCTTAGTGACTCAGTTGTGTAAATAAAGCGTGAGCTGATGCTTGCGTGCTTATTTCAAAGAAGCAACTTTGCAGTCTGAGTCATCTCTGTATGTGTCTAAAATTGTTTAACTCTCGAGCAAATTTGAGCTTTACAAATGTACAAAAACTTTTTTTAATGCTCCAGTGACTCAGTGTGAGCAGATACATTTTATTTCCAAGTAATTTTCTTTGCAGTCTCCGGCAAATAAAAATAGACCATGTAGCATCTGCACTGTGTCTAAAAAGTTTATTCAACACTGCACATGATGTTTTATCTGACAAGATCTCAGTGATTTCTTTATTATTATTAGAGAAAGGGCTGTAGGTTAAAAGTACTTTGTCAGAAGGCAACAGAAACATACTAATATTACCCTAAATGTTACAAAAAACAAGTTGTAAACCAGTCAAAGTTGCTTAACATATGAGAATAATAAAGCACACAAATAACATGAAAGAGCTAAACAACATATTAGAACTAAACCAAGAAAAAAAAATAATTTGACACTTACATTTACATTAACATTTACATGCACTGCCCTCCCAGAACTATAACCAGCGTACACACAGTAAGTTATCTATTATTTTGGTTTAAATGCCTAAATCATATAACAGCACCTGTATGGATGAATGTATGAATGATGAATGTAATTCCGCATCCTTACCTGTGCTGCCATCAGTGATAGTTCCATTATCCCTGGATCAATGGTTGCCAGCCTTAGCGTGTGAAGAAAACACGTTTTGTTGGGACAGTAAGAGGGTTGATGACAGAGAAAAGCAAACGGAAAGAGAGAAAAAAAAAAGAGTTTGTGGAAGGTCCTTAAAATTGCAGTGCTGTGCTTCGCTGGATGAGTGCAGTTGTGGATGTGCTACATAATGACACTATGCAACGCTTTTTCATGCTTCATTGAGGAGTTTATTCATTCAGCACATCCTCCTCTCTCTCTCTCTCTCTCTCTCTCTCTTTCTGTATGGATGTGTATGATTGGGGGCAGTGGTAAACCAACGCTCGAAGCATGCAACGCAAACTTTGCAGAATTATTTATGCTGGCGTGACTTTTGCATGAAAGCTGCTGTGACACTGTTTCCCCAAACGTCCTCTTGATTCTACTTTTAGCTGATTTCCTTTAGATGAACAGCGTAATCCCAGAGGCAGATCCTTGAACTGTTATTCTCCATCTAGAAATGTACAGAAGAATTATCTGTGTGTGTGTTGAGTTGAGCTTTGAGATGAGCGGTCGGCTGTTCAGCAGTAATCCATCGGTTGAGTTTACTGATTTTTTTAATTGCACAAAAATGTTTGACTTCCAATCCTTTAGGAACTTCCTTTCTTTAATAAAGGCATTAATTATTTTATCCAGTTAATGTGAATGAAATTCATTTACTGCAAGGTCCACTAATTGCATTTTAAATGTCACATTCTAGGGTATTCTGAATTGGCAGCTCTTTGTGTTGAAAGACAAGCAGGACCGATTTTTAATGAGCTTTCTGGCTCCGAGGATTAAATTGGAATCAGACAGACCTGTAACGACGGCATTAAGTTAGTTTCTCTCTCAGGTTTATGGCTGAATCAGATCAAAGTGGGTTTGAGGCGAGGAAGGTATCCTTGTAAGTTCTTTTAAGAGCTATTTGAAATAATTATTAGTTATTTTTTCCACACCTTATTTCCTGACTTGTCTTTGCAGTTGATATTAAATTTCCTCCATAATAATAACCTCTGAAGCTGAACTGCATTCCCAAAGCTTTGTATATAATCTCTGAATGAACACAGATTTTGCTGCAGGCTCTGTAAACTCCGATGAGAAAATAGACATTTATGGTGACGTTTCAGCAAACAGAGCCTGGGTTATTCTCAACAAAGCGTTGGACCTTTTTACATGATATGTGACCTTTATTACAAAACAGCTCTCGCCTCCACTCTCTGCTCTACCTTTCCTGAACACATTATGGAAGGTGATGAGGAGTTTTTTATGAAACCATGTTTCTGACTAAATCTAGGTTGGAGTCTGCTAGAAGATCTGCTCATTTGGAAGAAGGTTTTGAATATTTAGGTCCCTTCCTGGCAGATCGCTCAGGTTTAGCCCAGTACTAGCACATACAGTAGCACATAGTATTCTGACACTATTATCAGTTTATAAAAGTTTATTTTTTTCAAAGTTTCTTAATTTCTGGGTTAAGACCTTTAGACCTTGACTTTTATCAGAAAATTATGTTGAGGTATGCCGCTGTCATTAGGGACGCTAGGTAGAGTTATTGAACAGCTAGTTCAAACTCTGGGAATTTTACTGATGTAATGTTATAACATCAAGTACTTTTAGTAGATTTGAAATTGAACACAAATATATAACACAAAGACACACACTATACGCATTGTTGCTCAGAAACAGCCAGGCACACATGCACATGTAATTTTTTGCTCATCTTTGCTTGGAATTAGTTTTTCTGGGTTGGTGAATTTAATTCTGAAAGACAGTTTCACCCCAAGCCACTTATGGGTCTCCAATGCCACAGCACAACAAGCTGTTAACTGTAGACCTCTATTGTGCTCTGTGGCCTTTGGAACAATTACTACCGCATGAGAAATCCTCTTAAAATAGCCCCTGTTCTGGCCTTCATATGTGTGTTACAGGGAGGAGTGAGAAAGTGACTGTACATGTATGTGGCCTACATGTAAATATGAATACGTAGGCCTGTGCATTTGAGGAAGGGCTGCTTTAGAGCAATGTGTGTTTCTTCTATGCACAGTAGTAGAGACAATTTGAGGAGCCATGATCTTTTTCCCTGAGGGCCATTGAGTCCAGCTGTCAGCAGAGAGAGATGAGAAGTCATTTTAGACAAAAGAGAAACAAAGAGGAGGAATGTGGACTATTAAATAGTTGACAGAGTTAGAGTTTTGATTTTTTTTTCCATTTTGATTTTTGATATATTTTAATTTTTTATGTGTGTACTGACTTTCCAAGTTTCCCTGCTGTGTTTCTGTGTGCCGCTTTTTCACTGAGGCACTTCCCTGAGCAGCTCTTTGACATACAGAAAAAGAGACAGGTAAAACTCTTTCAAGGTCCAGTTTGTGGGACTGAGTGACATCTAGTGGCCAAGTTGTAGATTGCACACAACCGAATATCTTTCCTCACTCCCCTTCCCTCTCCAAGTAAGCAAGAGAACTTCTTGGGCCACAAAACTTCAAAACTTTGACAGACCCTCTTTAGAGTCGCAGTTCATTAAAGAAAACAAACTTATGAATATTATATTCTATTTCTGTCCTATACTACAAAAAATCCTCCTAAATCCTACACACTGTACCTTTAATTGCACTTTAGCCAAGAAGACATTTTTTTAAAAGCATGAATATTTGCCCAAAAAGGCCTCACACAGTTATATTCCCACACACAAATGGATGACAAATTTTGAAGAGCTACTTTTTGTTTGATGTTACTGTGTTCAAATGGGGTTTGTTGTTAGGAAGCACACACATTCAAGATTAAAGATTAAAGATCATTTAATTGTGTTTATACAACAAAATGTTCTCTGAATGAAACAGCTGTAATCCCCTTATGCTATCACTATAACAGTGTAACCAGTATAACAGTCATGTTTAAAAAGAAATAATAGTTTCATGAAAATAACACTTTTCATTTGCCTTAAAGGGTGGAGGACAAAAGCCGTCCTTTGGTCTGGTGGTAGCAAATACTCTGTATCTCTTGTCAGACAGCTGCAGGGGAAACACGCTGTGACTGTGGCAGGTATTGTCTTTTAATATCCTTTGGACTCAGCACCATCTACTTACTTTACCAATATCACTGATGCTTGACAGATGGATACCAGTGATGTTGTGGGCAGTTAAAATCACTTGCTGCAGAGCCTTCCTGTCCCAGGCCCTGTGCATGCTAGTTTGTGACGTTTCCAGTCTTGATGCTGTCTATCATGCATTTTGTAAAAGTTTAGAGGAACTTGAATTAGGGAATTTTGCTTTTCCATGTTTTCTTAAGAAGTAACACACCATATACATACAAAAAACAAAATATGTGACGTATAATAGATATGATAGCTGACTCCACAAACTTTGCAATGTTTGCAATACGGAATGAAACCAGGACAATGTGCTATAGAAAAGATACAAAGAAGCATATTTGACCCCTATTTCCTTACTTTTTGTTATTTAAATACAGTAATTTAATTAATTATTTCTTATCTATTTCCTTTTCTAAATTATTTACACTTACATTTTCCCATCATTTTATTTGAGGGTGTTTAAAAAAAACATAAATAAGTGCAAAAAACTACTCATGTTTTTGTTTTTTTGTTATGTCAGTTTTGTAATCAGTTTTTTTGATACTTTGCCCACTGACCATGTAAACATAGTAGCTTAATGTTTATTGTACAGAGCATTTGTTCTTCATTGCTTTCACTGCTGCTGGTGCCAAGACTCCAACAATGGCCCCCGCAACCCCACCCACCACTGCTCCCACACCTATACAAAGTGGACCTCCAACAGAACCAGCAGCAACCCCAACTGCAACACCTGCTTCTGCGCCCTGTACGATCAAACCAGTTTCAATAAATCTGTTTTTCTTCTCCGCCTTTTCTCTTGATTTTTTTTCATATCCATCTTGAAGACGCTTAAGCTCTGCCTGCAGTTGCTCTCCTTCAAATCTAGCCCTCAATTTTTCTTCATTTTTTTGTTTTTTCTCAGCACTACACTTCAAAATTCTCTTTGCTTGTTCCTGAATTGCTCTCTCAGCCTCCTGGAACATTTTATTTGTGTAAAAAGTTCCTGCATTATCACGGATGATCCCCAAGATCTTTGTTAGCAGCTGAGACACCTGACTACCATTGGAAACCATGTTATTGAAGACATGATACCGCCGGTTACATTTTGCAATCAAGTGGCTAAGTTGGGGACTCTTACTAAAAAAATCTTCAATCCTCGTGCATCCCAGTCGATCTCCATGAGTGAAGAGAACCAAAGAATAATTTGCAGCTTTGACACCAAACACCATCTGCAGAAGCTCGACAGTTTTCTGTTCCTCCTCTGTGAATCTGCCCAAATTTATCACAATCAGGAAAACATGGGGACCTGGAGCAGAGAGAGAGATGCATTCTTTCAGCTTTCTGAGCACTTCATCCTCTTTGTACTTTGTATCATAGATTCCTGGTGTGTCGATGACTGCGACCTTGTGTCCATCCACCACTCCTCTGGCCTTCTCGCACTCTGACGTCACAGAGCATGGAGAGAGCTCTGTTGTGAAAGCCTTTTGTTTCAGGATGGTGTTCCCTGAGGCACTCTTCCCATTTCCAGTCTTTCCAAGCAGCACAATTCGGATTTCTTCACGTGGATTCAAATCTACAAAACAACGTGGAAAAAGGTACATTGTGTTATTAAATATGATTTTATTATTAGGCACTGTATTACTTTAACATATTGTATAATGTATTGACAGTTTATTGTCAACAGTTTGCAACTGTAAATAAGCAACTTTGCTTGGTTGAAAATGCATTATTCAATGTATTTACATAGTGCATTTTACCTTCTATAAATTGTATGCATTCTTCTTCTTTGTTGAATCTAGCGCCTACATTACCCACAAGGCAGCTCCACTAAAGACAGTCCAGTCCAATATTTGTGTGTGTTATGATAGTAGTAACTAAAGCTTCCAGATTTTTGTTTTCACTTGCAAACTTGGTGTCTGCAGCTTTAACCGATGCTGAATCCAGTATAGTTAATCAGATTTAATGCAGATCCCTCTGGAGCCACAAGCATGAAGCATATATGCATGCTGTGCCTGCAGACTTGCAACAGACTTAAATAAATTAAAATGGTGGAGTTCTCCTTTAAGCATGGGGCAAGTGTTTTGTGGATATAAGCTTAGCTTGGCATAAACATAAGCTTAAAGGTGAAACGGCAAGCTTAGTTCTTTCCAGCACTCAAAAATATGCCCACCAACCAGTTGCCCCAGGTCAATAGATGGGGCACATGGTTCCACTACTATTTAATACACATAAATACGCACTTATCACTATGCCCCCAATTTTTGATGGAGCAACAAATTACATCTCATCCTACAGTAATCACATGGGACACACATGTCCATATAAACAAAATCTTGCTCAAATACATTTATTAATGTGTATGTGTGTACTTTAAATTATAAGCAGACATATAGTATACAACAGTCTCAGCAATATAAATTCTCCCATTGAACTGTCAGTACATAATACATACAAACATACATGAGTACACAATGTGACCTGAAGATATTCCAAGAAATATATATTAAAGAAAATACATCCACTGATCTCTATATTGTCCTGTCTACCTTTTCTTTTATTCAGTTCCAAATAAAACTGACCTGACAAAGAAGAAATCAAAACTACAGCTACAGCGGTGAAAACAAACAACATAAACAGACTACAATAACTGGCAAACAATACAAAAAGCATATCTTTTTGAGATTCATATACAGGCAGTTCAGGTAGCTAAACTGTTTAAATTAAGTAAGGAAGGAAAAAGCTACATAGTGTTGATAAAATGCTGTTTATATGCTATGGATTGACTGTATCATGTT
>JAPZDT010000023.1:9497278-9509697 GCA_029814675.1 Acanthurus coeruleus | reverse complement strand
AACAGCCTGTAAAAACCAGACCTGAAACGGCTAGAAAAGAGGAGAAAAAAAATCATATGCCTGAGAAAGTGGTGTTTTCACTTTCCGACGGACCGTTCTCACCCGGGGGGAGAGAGATTGAACAAATGAACGTCAATGCAACACGTCATAGACACACATACACCCGCGTGCACGTGCGCTAACACTTACATGGAGTCTAACACTGGAAATACTGAACCCAGGGGCAGAAATCATCGCTTTAAGAGCGTATCATTTTTTTATATTGTAATCAAAGATATGTTACGGGAAGACCTGTCAGAGGGTGCCCTTTCTTTTTGCCACATCTGTTTCAGATAGCCAGCAACGGGCTTAACAGGCAGTAGCCTGGATAAGGCTGGAGCTACATACCAATCCTCATTAATCCAGTTTGGTCAGCTTAGAACAACCATTCTGATATGGAGCCCCTTTAAGAAATAATCATAGTACACCCTGGCTGGTTTTACTCACATCTGGAGGAAGCTAACAGAGCTTGAAACAGTGATGTTGCCACATGGCAAGAGTCATCAAATCACAACCACTTTGCATTTAAAAGTGTAGGACCAAACAAAAGCTAACCAGGCAAATCAGGCCTGTTCTTTCTATTTAATTTATTATCAAGTTAGCCATATGGGATCAACTTTAAATCCAAGTAGAATCCAATAGAAAAAGAAACTATAGGTACAAATACACCTTTTCTCTTGTCAGAATGTGTCTTTTGTGCTAACAGTGTGTGCCACCTTTTTTTAACCCCCTTTAAATGAGTCAAGTTGTCCCACCTCCTCAGTCAGAACCTACCTGTGGATGGAAGAGGAAGCCTGGAGCTGGCCGCATGTACTTGTCTTTGAGAGTCTCAAACGGATCGCTCATTCTCCTCTTCTCAACCCTGCTAATAGTAGATTTCTGTCAGCTCTTAACGCATGAAAAGCAGTAAATACTGATAAACTTAATTAGCAATTGTGTAACAGCAGTTTGAGCATGTTGTACTATTGTATGTGTTATAAGGTTGCAATAACGACTTGACTTACAGCCAAGTAAGCTACTGGGAATAACAATACCTGTAGATGGGGTCCATAAAGAAAGGGGTGGGCCTGGCGTGCTGTAAGGAAGTGTCAGCCTTTGGGATCTCCACCACTGCCTTCTCCTCCTGGTTAGTTTTTGTCTCCTCCTCTCTGGGGTTGCGTCCACGGCCCCGAGTACCCAGGCTCAGGTCTAGTGGCTGATCCTGACCAGTGGTGTGAGAGGCCTCTGGTTTGGAAGGAGCAAATGAGGCAGATTTCTCCTCCTTTCGCTTAGTAGTGAGGTCAAATTGTGACTCAGATGAAGGTTTGCCCTTGGCTTTCTTGCAGTCATCTGCTGGAGACTGTGGCTCACCCTTCAGGCCTGGAGGTCTGAGGTCTCTGTCTGGAAAAGGGTAAAGTGGAGGAGAGAAAGCTGGGAAGAAAGGCAGTGGGAACATAGATGGGTAGGGCAGAGATCCGACCTTCTTGTCCTGCAGGCCAGCCAGCCCTGTGGAGCCAAAGTACTTTTCAGCAATTGAGGCAATGGCCTTAATAGAGTCATTTACAGCCCCTGTTACAGCCGTGTGCTCGTCCAGCGAGGTTGGAATGAGGGAAGGACCCGGAAAGTCTTTAGCAGCACTGCTGCCTGTCAGGCTGGGGCTCTGAGAGCCTCCCTCACTGGCCTTCCTCTTGGGGCCTTTGCCATTTTCTCGAGCGGCCCCCCTCTCCCTCTCGCTGTCCATGTCGCTCTCCAGCTCGGAGCCGGATGTGCTCTCCAGATCACTTCCGCTGGGTGTGCTGACATCGTCCAGGTCGCTGCTCTCAGACTGGTCACTTTGCTTGTTCCGCTGCTTTGTGGAGGTTGAGGAGCTCTGGGCGTTGAGCTCTGATCCTGGCATTTGATTGCCAGGTGCACCACCATCTTTACGGAGAGCCTTGAGGAGCTCACGGGATTCCTGAACTCCAGGGCTTGGAGGCAGCAGGGGGCTCTTACTCAGCTCTGCACCATGCCCTGCGACAGGTGCATGGGCTGGTTGTCTGACAGGTGAGGTGGCAGGAATAAGCGGTGGCCGGTGGTAGAGTCCAGATGGGAAGAGGCCGGGGAAGCTGAAGGGAAACGCTGGGGCAGCAGGGAAGGTGAGCCCACTGTGGTGGCGACTGGCTCCGAAGTAATCAGCCAGCCAGGCGCTGCTGTGGCCCATCGCCAGAGCTGATTTGTCCAAACCAGGGGCGCCAGGGAGGGGCATACCCTGGGCAAACAATCCCCCTGCTGTGAAATGGTTTTTGCCCTCACAGAAGCGCCGATGCTTGTTGAGGGAGGATGTGGTGCTGAACATCTGCCCACAGTCTTTGCATTTGATCTGCGTGCGGCAGTCAGCGTGCATGCGTTTATGGCGGCACAGGTTAGAAAACTGGGTGTAGGACTTGTGGCATACCTCGCCTGCAGGGACAAGGAGACAGACATAGAACGTATCAGTAAGCAACACAAACCAACCCCCACGTA
This sequence comes from Acanthurus coeruleus, assembly GCA_029814675.1. Lineage (NCBI taxonomy): Eukaryota > Metazoa > Chordata > Actinopteri > Acanthuriformes > Acanthuridae > Acanthurus > Acanthurus coeruleus. The sequence goes on along the minus strand of JAPZDT010000023.1, from coordinate 9,507,177 downwards.
CAAAAATATAACATCACATGCTATGACATCTCTATGCTTTAAATTGTCTGAGGCTGAGACAGAGGAAATACAACAGGAATGATACGCTCGTGTTCCCATCAATACACTGACAACAGTTTCCCAGCAAAATAAAGAAAAGAGGTGTGTCCAGATCCTGGCATTGTAAGGGAATCTGTTTGGTTGACGGTGTGAGTCAGCTGCTGCCACTCATCACCTGCACATCAAACAAATTTCCCAGCTCCATTGTCCTCCCAGGGACGCTACCAGGGAGTCCATAAACAATCACATGCAGACACACACAGGCACACGGACATTCAGGCACATTAACAAAATATTCACATAACACAGAGAAACTGAATAACACACACAAGTATGCAGACATAGTAATACACACATACACACACACACACACACACATACGGGTTTTTATGGTTTAAGCGGACATTTTCTCCAAACACACCGGGTGGTGGTTTATGTGGACTATGCTTTCCCAGCGTCCTAGAGCTATGGGGGTAAGGTTAAAACACTGCAAAAAATCTGAAAAAAATTCAGCTCACTTCAGACTCCAGATACACCCTACACAACTGGTTACACAGCACCCTGAAACTTATGTGGTTTATGCGGACTGCCACTATTTTAAAAATATATGGCTTATGAGGACTTTAAAGGGACGATGATGTAATTTTTAAATACCCCAATATTAACATAAACTGCTCCTCATTAACATAAATACACACTGACCTGACACAACCATGCATTAATGGAACAGTTACTATACTATTAGTTATTTATTATATTAAGCTGAAACTTCATCATTTTGATAAGATTCATAATGACTGACAGCAGTCCAGACAACAGCCTTTCATAAAAAGCCAATAATTTAAACAGTAATGCTCATTAACTATCTTTTCATGTATCAAAACCCATAAAGTGTCTGCACAAAAAAAGTTGGCATTGGTGACTGCTTCTTTGCAAAAGTTTACCCTCTATGTACTGAACCTTTTAAATTCCATGAGTTATTTTTCTTATGGATCTTCTTTTTTTACACAGCCAATTAAATGGTTAATTTTTAAACTGTAACTGCATACACCTGGGACGTCATTATTACGTGTGGTGGCCACACTGACCAACAGCCAGATAACAGCCTGTCACACATGCAACAAGGACAACAACTTTTTTTATAACCAATATTTTCTTTCCAACTAAAATGTCCTCATCTTATTACAAAGATCCTTGTTGGGATCAGATTGCTTTATAAAACATAGTAATACCTCAATATAACCACAAGACAAACACAAGACGACTGATGAGTTTGCATCTTGAATTTGCTGTATTATTATGCAAAACAAACATTGCAATACATCACTGAGAAACAGCACATAAACTGAATTAGCCTAACTAGCCACTGCAACAGGAAGGGGCAGTAAGGAGGACTCACTTTTGGACATACAGTTATTTCCTAAAACATAATACTCCATATCAGAGAGAGAGTACTGAACTGAAAAATGAAATACTCTTACAACCACGTGATCACACACATACCTGCTCCATGTTTGTCATATAACAAAACAAAAATAACATGGCAACACCTTGCAACATGGTAAATGCAGGTATTTGCAAAACTTTACAGAAAATACAAATGGTTGCCAGTAACTTTATAGCTTTTGCTTCTGTGTCTGTCTCTTAAAAGCTATTCCTCTGTTTCGAACAAAGTCCCTTACATTTTGCACTGTTCTATGTGCTAACACAGTGCCTTCTGCCAGTTTGCAGTGACTGCATTCATTTTTGGTGGCCAGTTTTCCCTTACTTATGTGATCTTTGAAATGCCGCATCACTGCAGCTACCTCAGCCTTAGACCAAACTTTCTTAGGCACTCTTCTGGACTCGTGTTCTTCACAAGCATCTTTTTCTGAAAAAAAAAAAAAAGTATAGACACATTATCACACAAACAGAATATATTGTGCTACACAGTTTAAGGTTCATCAAACTTGGGTTTATCCAAAGCCACAGCTTAAAAAAATCCTGTTCAATTGTTTCTGTGACAAGAATTCTCCATTATGCTGTTTAAGCTTACTGTTCATTCCTTGCTTGATGGTATATATCAAATTTCAATTTGTCCACTAAGTGTAAATACTACAGAGTTTATCTCAGTGATCAGAATTTTACCCAATTACTGTGAAAAATCAGTTAGAACCCCTCTTTGAACCAGGGTTGGATATGGGTCTGAGGTACTTTGCTAAACTATACAGTAATACAGTTGTGGCCGTTTTTTTTTTTTGTCAGAGCCTTTTAAGAAAACTTATCTTTTTATGCCACCACTTCTTTCTTTTATATATGTTCTTAATGTCTCTTTATTGTACTTTAATGCTCCTTATAAATAAACTTGTCTTACCTTCAGCATTAGGGGCAGTTACATTTACTGTGGAGGACACCGATGTCACTTCAGCTGAAACACATAATTAGACAGAAGTGATTTTTTTCATGGAAAAATAACAAATAATCTGCGGTAGCACAACTATGAAGAGAGGAAACCTACCAAAATCCACAGTGTCAAGGACCTGCCCTGTGGTTGTGGTGTCAACATCTGCAGCGTCCACAGGCTCCACAGTTCCACACTCTGATGCTTTGACTGCTACACTACTGTCATCAGATTCACTTCCACTGGCTTCAGCATCACTTAACACAATTTCATCTGGGTAATGATAGAAGTAAAACTCACATAAATTGCTGAATGTAGAAAAAATGTGTATTAGTAGAAGTAAAACAAGAAAAAAGAAAGAAAAGCCAAAGTGCAGGTCTAGCTCTATAAAGCCAACCAAAAAAGATTATGGCTGGACTGTACTGATGTTTTGAAGTAAAAAGATAAAGAAAGAGCTTAATTCAACATTTTGATCATCTGTGTGCTAGTGCTCAATGATGACTGAATCACAATCACAATACAATCAACCACTCAATTATAAAGTCGTACTATAAGCCTCAATACTTGTCATTCTAAACAGCAGTCCTTCGACTTAAATGAATGTATAAGGTTGATTGCCACCCTGGCAAATCTAGACTCCTATGATCTGACATTCAGAGAAAAACCACAAAAGAGATCTTTACGAGTTAATCCCTTCTACAAACCTTCAATTTCAATCTCATCCAGTGATTTTCCCTGCATGCTGGACAGATTTCCTGTCTCCATCAACATAAGCAGTTTGGAAATCTTGGCTAGTTGTGTTGTGGGAACTGGTAGTCTGTAGAAATCCCTGTGAACGCGGATGTCATGACCCAGGAAATCTGCAACCTGATCAAGTTCATTGTTTTTTAAATTAAGAACTTGTGAGAGTGTGGCAACGTGCTTTCTGAGTTGTGTTGACCTGAGGTACTCAGGGTGCTTTGCTCCACATTGGCTTGAATGAAGACGCAAACAGTCCTGTCCTCTGTAATGGCTCATTGATTTGGGTCTTGCAAACAGGAACACATTTGCAGCACAAACATCACACTCATTTCTTTTGCTGACAAGTAGTAACAAAGCATCCACCATGCTAGGTGTGAGCAGAACTGCAACCTTTCTGCCCCTTTTTCCCATGATTTCAATTCGGCCAAAGTAGTTGCAAAGCCTTTGTTCAGTCACTGACAATCCCATGGCAACATCCTCGTGGAGCTTTGTGTTGTCTCTTTCCTGAAAACTTTTGAGCTGCATTTTTGAAACTTCACCAGCACGTCTTCGATTGAACACAATGATTTGTGCAAGTGTAACTTTTGCAAGTTGAGCATAGTTCTGAGAAGTGGCCTCCTCCTTCAAGTTGCAAATGGAATTTTCTGCAGATTTCTCAAGATGCCGATGCAGGATCTGAACATCTTCAGTGAAGGGTAGTGTTGATGGCTTGTTGTACTTTGCATCACTCAGTGTGTTCAAAGCACTGTGAGACACTAACTCAGACCACTTGGATCTATACAACTTTTTGAATATGTCAGTGGACCTGATCAGTTCTTCATCTTCTGCCATGAGAGCCCTGCAGTGAATGATTTCAGAGATTTTCTGTAGTGTATGTCCAAGTTTCAGCGCAAGGCTTGGTGTTAAGTATGAGTGTTTTTCTTCATCAAAACCTGAAACTTTCTTTACTGCTTGCACAACTCTCTGGAAATTAACAGGTTTAATGGCCTCCTCTAGGTTATGCACTGAGAATTCTGTGCGTAGACATAACAATAGACGACCCACTTCACGTAGCTTCTGCCTCATGTATTCATATTTTGTAGGGTCTTGTCCATGTTTGTTGTAGAGTGACTGGGCAAACTGAATTATGGATAAGTCATTTCGAACAACTGAGGCGACTTCATCTTGTTTCATAACACTAACAAGCTTCCACACTCCAGCTGAAATCTGATGAAAGAATGCAGACTCATGAGCTGCAGCCCAGCCCAGTATTTTGGTTCTCCCAGGTTTTCCATCCAAATCTTCGTTTTCTGGCTTGCAGGGACATCTGCGGACATGTCTCCAAAGCTCCTTTCGGATGAACATTCCTTGGCAGTGCATGCAGTGTATAAACCCTCCTGCCAATGCTTTAGCCTTTGGTGTTCTCTTCACCTTCAATGGTCCAACTTCACCCTGTAAAACTGTAGTGTTATGTCGGAAATTTCCCTTGTTTCTCATTTTTTCAAGTAATATCTTGCGCTCTTTTGACGTACCAGGGAGGGAAAATGCATGTTCAATTTCAGCAAATGTTTTTCTATGTGTTCTTAAATGGCGGGAAATTTTGCTTTGAGGCTTACCACAGACAAAACAGTAGTTTTTTATACTCATAGTTTGATATACTGCGTCTTTATGAAGCTCAGCTTTATCCTTCGGCTTCTCCTTTGGCAGGGCTTTGTCAGAATTTGACGATTCAGATGCATCAGCAGCCTTGGAAATCATGTGATGTTTAGGTGCTGGCCATCCTGTGGTTGTGCTAGATGCCACTGAAATACTTGTGTCTGATCCATGAGATGATCCGGCATCAAGCAGTATTTGTTTCACCCGAATCTGTGCAGCTTTTGACTGACTTGGCATAAAGGAGATGCTTGTATCTGAGTCCTCGTCATCATCCTGTGACTCTGAGTTAGGGATGTACTCCTCACCAGACGTGTCCTCATCAAAATCTGAGAGCAGTTCATCGACAGAACATTTAGAAAACTTCTGCTCCTGGAGAAATGGGAAAGCAAAATAGTTTTAAGTGGAAACTTACACTACAAAACAATTCACGATCAAAAAACTTCAAGTGCATTCTTACTTGTGATTCGTCTTGAAGGTCACTATTCATGATCCGTCTGAGGCAGGATTCATGCCAGGCCCCTGAACAAACTGTAATAGATTTTTTAAAAATTCATGTTTACATTGCATTATTATTTAAGTTCTTTTCCATTAAAAGCAAAGGAGTAATCTGGAATACAAAAAAGACATTGTGACTGCCTAAAAACTTCTCATTAAAACACAAAGTTGGATTCAGAAAATGCATGACCATTACAATGCTGGTGTTTATCAGTCAAAATGAAACATTTAAGTGATCTACAACATATACCACACTCTGCAATTGATCCGCTGACAAAGCAAGATGGTGATGTTCAATTTTAACATGACACCAGTGTGTTTATCAGCCTAAAACTACTTCATCTTGAAAGGAGATAGTTTAATCGCCTATAATGAGTACGAATTTAAATAATCATCACCAATAAGTGGTTCTTTACAAAGCAGTTCATCATACATCAGAGAAAAACACATACAGTACATCCCCCATGACCCACTGACACAACCTGTATCAGTTTACCAAAAAGCTCACCTCTACACTGAAAGCCAAGCCATTTCAAGGAGGATGTGGGTCCCATACACTTATTGCACTTGTCCAAAGAGGATACAGTTGCAGACACCAAGAAATGTTCTTGACACTGTTGAAAAAACTTGATTAAGAACATCGATTTGTGCAAGACAGCAAGATCAAGATGTTATTTTTTGTTTACAAATAACTGAAATATTGTATATGATTTATTCAGTCATTCATCAATCAAATTCATTTTAAAGGGATCTCAGAGGAGTTTTACTTGATACATAGTTTCTTAATTCTCATTCGTTTTATGTTACTAAACCACTTCCATACACAATAAGCTACCATTCAGATCAGAAGCAGGTGATCCCAGCATTTTAAGAGACAAAGTATTGACACAATGCACCACACCAAACGCAGGTCACTGTAAACACTGTGGTCCGCCTTAGTCACATTTAGGTTTTGATACACATACACTCAGCTTTCATACTGACTGAGGCTCTAGAACAGCATGCTATGAAAGGGTCCTTATATACCGATGTCCATGTAAACCATGACACACTCAACAGACCGCCTTACACACACACACAGCATCACTGACACATGTTGGCAGTTTTTTAAATATAAAGCCAGAAGTAAAATTATTAATCAGCAAAGTGGATTTAAATGACATTGAGTACCTTGTTGGGTGAACTCAGCATTGGACTAGTCTCACTTGAGTCCTTCGCAGCTGACTGGATCTGGTTGCAGTCAGTCATCATCTGTAGCAGATCAGATCAGGTGATGAGGAAAGGGGTTAAGCAACTGACAGGTACTGGAAACAAATCAATATCCAAACAAATGTTATTTGCATGCCAAACATTGTTTAATTTAAAAATTGACTTGATATTTTTATGTTGTATCTGTTTCTGACTTCAAGCCCCAGCTTTATCTGCTCTGTTCTTCTTGATACGACTTCTATCCAAAACTGACAATGGTGTATTTCTGGTGGAGAAAGCACAGAGTGTCTACTGGGACTCTGCTGATAGACATTGCTGGGCTCCCAGCGAAAGCACGAGCACTGACGAGAGTAGAAATGATATCATAATTATAATGGTTGGCCATGTTTAAGTCATGAAGTAGAGTGCACATGGATTGAAGACATTAGGTGGGATAATGTTCTTTAGTCACTGAAGAGGCCATACAACTATCGTCTGCAAAGTATGAAAACTATTTGCTGCTAACTTTGCTACATTGTAAAAATCACAGGGTCCCCATCCATGAGATGTAAATATACAATCCATCATGCATACACTATCTCCGCTAAGTGTCAGCCTTTCATGCAAATGTTTTACTTACCTTATCAAAACTTCTGAGCCGACAAGTTGATGCACTTGCAGAGGTTTTTTTCTGCATCTGACTTGTTGATGCTGTTTGAGGGCTTGTGGAAGGCTCTGACGTAGGTGATCGCTCACCATGACACCCCTCCAAAGACTTGTCTCCAGGATTCTGAAGATTTTAACAGTAAACATCAGACCAATGAAATTCAGTAAAAATTTATGTTTTCAGTTTGTGCATCCTTTATGAGAACGGTCAGAAGATAAAATTTTGGTCACCTGGCTTCTCCATGGCCAGTCTGAGTCACCATAATTATAGGTGATCTCCTCTCCTGGACTTATGTCCCGTATTGCAAACAAACACAGATGGGGCTTCCCTTGCAAATTTAAGTACTTCATCTTGGCATTAGGGTTTATATGGTTGTCATTTACAAGTCTTCCAAGTGACCCATCCTCTTTTGCGGCATCAACACTGCAAAAACACATAACAAATTCAAACAGCACTTTTTAAGTACTTGTACCATTTATGTACGTAAATAGTGTGAAATGGACGAACTGAAACTTCTATCAATGCTTTCTACATATAAAAGCAAAAGCAATGTGTTGATTCATTGCAATAAGACTAAACAAGGATCTACAATACGCACCACCACAATTTTCCATTGAAATGGAACTCAAACATGAACACTTTGAGGCGGTCATGGTAGAGTCTCTGTCTCCTCTCACATTCTTGCTTACTAATAAGTTCACCTCTGTATTCCAACAGAAAGTCTCCTTTTTCAAATGAAATGGAGGTGAAGATGCCACGACCTAGTTTATACACACACAACAAATAAGAGAAAAAAGTGATATTGCCAAAAATGATACTCAAAAGGATATTGATATTATTTAAATGGACAGCTTACCTTTAAAGGCACTGATGTATTTGATGTCAAGTCCTGGTTTGTCCTTTCCAGTATCTAAATAAAATTTTGCATCTTCCTGCGGACTTATACGTTTTCGCCTCTGCATGTTTACTGACAGGTGTCAGAAGCCTAAATTACCAAAGATAAACTGTCAATATTACTTTGTAAAATGGTAAGACAAGCTTCACAGAAAGTACACATTTCTAGCTTTGAAAATCAGTAATTTATGATTAACACCTGGACAGAGATTAGGTTTTACGTTGTGATTCTTACACAACTAAAAAAATAAATCCAAAAATATGCAAAAAAGCAATATGGCCCTTCTTTTCCTGTATAAAATTGGCTAAAGATAAACAAACAGGTTTACATTTCAAGAGAACACTGTCCTCAGCTTACAACTTGATAAAGAATGTTGACAGCTTACATTATTACTGCAATAACTTTAACCAACACTGTACTCACTGTATCAGTTGGGTCCCTCAGCACACTGATCATTGGAGATCATTCTGATTGACTGACAAATTTCTATTACTCTAACATTATCTTACATTCAATGTCAAAGTAGCAGGCCAACAATAAGACTGCACAAAAGGCACTCACTTGCTCCATGTGTTTTCTAACTGACAGCTTATTGCAACTAATATTCAAATTTACTTTATAAATCAAACAACAAAGGCTACAAGAAATTATCATCATTATTAATAGAACAAACAGTAGTCTGAAGCCATGGAGGTCCAGATTACGGACTGCTCCTCAGAGAGTTACAGCAGTGGATTCAGATGTTAGCAGCAAATGTGTTTGATAAACTCACATTCATAAATAGATGCAAGCAAATCCAAATCTGTTGTCTCCTTAAAATTCACTTGATAATGGCCAAATCCAGTGATAGCAACTAGCTGCTCTTATCTGTCCTCTCCGCAGTAGTAAGTGCAAGCACGAAGTTACGTGTAAAGCTTAACGATGCTTAACGAGGAGGGTAGCGCAGCTAGCTTTGCCTAGCTATTATCTTAAGCAAAACAAAACCTCACAACTATGCATATTTCTTTCTATCGATCCAAAACTCAAACCTGAACTGCTGACATTTAATAGAGGCTTCTTCACCTGCTGTAACGTTACTCCGTATCTTGTACGGCAGCTAGTAAGGTCACCTGGAGCAAAGAACGCCTTCTGATGGACACTAGCCTCACTTCACTTCCCTCAAATACAGGCATGAGCTGCTGATCGCTGCCTGAGACTGCCACCTTCTGTCTAGCCTAGAGTAACTGCAGCAGCTAAATGCCATGACAAGAGATCGGTGGGAAGTTGGGGCAAATAATTTGAATCAGTTCATATGCTCCAAAATGACCTTACAGAGAAGGCCAGTAAACATATATCATAGTAATCATATCATATTTATGCTTACCTGAGCTTAGAATCCTTCAGTAAATGCCATAACGCTGCTTCGTCCATTTAATCATTAAAAGGTCGATGGTACCGCCCACATGTGTTGACCGGCCAATCACAAGAAAGTCCGCCTAATCCGACCTTGTGTATGTTTAATGTGTATGGACTGCAATATAACAATGGGCGGAGAGGGCGCTGTTCGATACACTGGGATATACACAAAGTCAGGTTGATGGGTTTATACGGACTTTTTAAAAAATGAGAAAATATATTATTTAGAAACTAAAAAATGCAATTATAGCCATAGAATTATGAAGATTGTGAATAAATCTGCCGAAAACTTTCAAAAGAATTGAAAAAAAATGTTATTTAGACATTAAAAAATTCAGTTACAATCCATGAATTAAGCGGACATAGGCATAGTCCGGCTAATACCCCAAGGTCCCCGTGCTGCTGGTGAGTATCCATGCGAATTGTCCATCTATACCATATAAACCAACACACACACACACACA